>JASKGM010041191.1:0-22469 GCA_034509205.1 Ceratonia siliqua
GATAAGAAAATCAGAGGCAGAACTTCATCAGAACTAGTGCTTCTAACATGATGTTTGCATTTTGACCAGAAACCACAAGATTGTTACTCTATATTATTAGTAGTCAAGATCACAACGTTGATGACACATGATTGAAAAACTTGGAACTAGCTTTGGGATTCCAAACGAGCATTATAACCATGGAAAAACAATTGGTTCAAGTTATCATAATTAAAAACTCGATCTCACAAAGCACTTATCATGATTTCCTCTATATCCCCATCCCCATCCCCATGAGGATTAGTTTAATTCTGCCTATATAACACATAAGTGCCGCAATGAGTATGGCACATGTTCTGTTATCTCAGGGTGGAATCTGCAATATATTTCTCCTATATTTTAATGGCTGAAAAGAAAAGTAGAGGCATCTAACTCGGCTGATGTTTCTTCCACCAACCCATTGACCACTAGAGCCACCAGCATTACTCTGCTGTGATGATAGTATTTTGCTCTGTTTCCATATTATTAATCCTTCTATATTTAGCTTTCATGTAGGTACAACTCCCTTTACCCCAGCACATATGGAGTCGATCTATTAATCAAACCCTACTCTAGACAGTGAATGTATTAGAAAGGAAAGAACAAGTCTCTCTAGAGTCTTAAAAATTTCGCCAGGTTAACACAGTTCTTGTCCCTGTTTCATACCCCTGCTAAAATAATTATCATATGAATAACAGCAATAGCAACTGATATTGACATCATAAATAAATCTATTTGACCCTTCAATGCATCATAAATAAATGAGCTAGTGACTTCAGTCTTGAATGGTGGAAGTTGCTTATTTAAAAATGAGGATCAGTGATTGTAACCACACAGTGAGTGGGGAAAAGGCAGAGTAGAGACAAGAAGTGGGATTTGAGTTGGTTTCCACTGGGGGGTACTCTGCATCTGCCCACCTAGACTGATCAGAAATTACGAGCTTCTTGGATTCGTTAGAGCATGTATCACTTTATTCTTAAATAATTAACTACGCTTATCATATATAGTAGTTTCCACTTTCTCATACTTAACAAAGCTATTTCAGAGTTAGAGAGATCAGAGTTGCTGGGGGCGTTGGTGTTTAAGTGTTATATATAATTGGGGGCATCCTTCCTCACAAGGTGTTTTTGCGGAGAGAAATTAGATCATTACAAAAATTCAATAATATCAGTTCAAATTATTCCCTAGTTCTTCTTTTTTTGTTTTGTTTTTATTACCAAATATATGCAGCTATCTTCATAAATATGAATATAAAACACCTTCCAGGTTAGGTTGGTTTTGGCTTTGTCCCCTGCTTTCTCTGTGAATCATTAGAGCTCTTAATCAAAATATAATAGACTATAGAATAGCATGATAAACCGAAAGGTTGTTAAATTTTTATTGAGCAAGTGGGGGAGCCAACTGACGTGTGAAACAAAAAGAAAAATAGAGTTAATTAGTACTTGAAAATATCAGTATAATGCTTTGGACCCACAAGAGTACTGATAATGATCTTGGGTTCTTAGGTAAGACAACCAATTTTATGATGCCATTACCCCATTGGCCCATTGTTTTGAAAACTATTTACAAAGAATCATGCATTATTATGGTTTTTTAGAAGAAAAAAAATGTAGGATGATTGATTATTAACAATTTATTTTCATGAATTTATGAAATTTTAAATTGTTTTAATTTTCTTCTTAATGTTTTTAAATTTAATTTTAAACTACTTCGATATTAAATATTATTTGGTAAATTTTTGTAAATAAATTTTAAATTTTACAATAAAGGGAGAGAGAATAAAAGTAGCAAAAAAAAAATATAATTGAGATAGAAGCTGCTCATATTACAATTAATTTTTTAAAGAATTTACATATTTTTGTAGACAAATTTGAGTGACATTTTTTTGGTCAAAGGTGACATTTAAGATATGTGTGGTGCTATTGGCAGTTTGGCACTCCCACTCGTTTGTAATTAATTATTTTTTATATTTTCAATAATAGTCTTATATCATTTTATTTTTTATATAATTAAATATATAATTTTTATATTTAAACTATTTATTCATCCTTTTAATTAAATTTAATGTAATTAAAATTATTATTTTTATTAAATAAACATAATCTCTTTATGCTTCTATTCTTCTTTTTCACATAGTTATGACATTTTTATTGTCAAATGATTGTATAATATCAAAATTAATATTGATGAAACTATAAATTTTGATGGAATTGTTTGTCTTAATAATATAAATAGCCCCAAAAAAAAGATGGTTTATTATCTCGATAGGCTTTATTTAGATATGATTCTTATTTTCATACTCTAATATTTTTAAGTATGAGTTTTGTTTTTTGAATCACAAAATTAATTATTATTTATATAATTTTTCATAAAATATACAAAAATTAATAGTGTAACTACACTTATAAAACTTAAGATACTAAAATTCATTTTTTACGAATAAATTATTTATTGATGTTCACCATGCTAATTTAGTAAAAGTAAAAAAAAAATTCATAAAAAATTAATAAGTAGCTAGTTTAAAATTTTAAAAAATTTTCAAGTTTTAATAATAATTAGAAACTGATTAGAATAGTAAAAATAAATATTAATTGAGAATCTCAATAAAAATTTAAATATAAATTAATTAGGTTTATAAGTAACATAGAAATTTCCAAAATTAATTATTATTTCTTATACCTAAAGTCTATAATAGATTGAATAATATTGTTTATATAATATTTTTATAAATTATACTTCATTATTTTACTAATTAAATTGGATATTGATGGTCATCAGTTGGAATTAAAATTATTTAATGAAAAATTATTTAAAAATTTAATAAGTAACTTAAAATTATCAAAAAGGAAGAAAAAAGGGACATTGAATATTTATCTAATGAAAATAATTTTAATTGTACAAATAATTGAAATTTATTAAACATGTAAATAAATAATTTAAATATAAATTAATTAAGTATTTAATTGATATAAAAATAAATTATTAAAAATATTATTGAAAATCCTAAAAATAATTTATTACAAATAAATACTAATAAGCATTTAAAATACTAATCTCTACCTTAAATATTTTTTGAGAAAGATATTAAGATTTCTTTTCTTTTTGGGTCAATGACATTAAGATTTCAAAAGTAGGGCAGATAAGCCGTATTGCACTAATAATATAATACATGAAAGGCCCAATATGAGCCGCAAGAGAATATCCTAAAAGGCCCATCCACGTTGTCATTTGGACTACACTGAATTCCATTACAAAGTGTTATTTATTATTATTATTAATAATTCTGATTAAAGTTTAAATTCACAATATAAATTATTTTTAGTATCATTAAACCAAAAACTTATTGATATATAATTTCTTCAGCTGTAGATAAAAAAAGGAAACAATTAATCAATCCCCTCATATTTTAAAGTTAAAATACTTAGTTAAATATCCATAATTATAATTTTTAAAAATTTTAAAATTTAAAATTAATTTATTAATTTTTTTTACTTTTGATTAAATGAGATAAATAAATTAAGAGAATTTCTAAACTACTACTTAATTATTGAGGCGATAATAATATAGTCGTCCTTTACACAAAATTGTGAGACATATATATTTTTTTAAAACTTATAATCTCTTATGGGGGAGTTATATTGCCACCGTTAACTGTCATGTAATTTTTAAGAAGTCAATTTATATCTACTTTACTCAGTTTTACAAAGGTAGAAGAGTGACGCAAAGAACTTGATGGATATCTAAGGACTAGGGATACTTGCTCTGAAAAGAAAGCAGCTGTACATGCCACTTCTAAGTTTGTAACAAAGATGGTTCTTCACAGTTCACAAAGAGGTATATTTGCTACGACAAGATGCAGCTAAGACATACTACAGAAATGGAAGTGTTCCACTCTTAATGGAATACCTTAGGCAGCTCCTTTCTTCTTCAGTTCTTCTCATTGGTGCAACACACAAACAAGCAAACCAATGTACACCTCTTCACCCACTGGTTTCCCCTTTTATGCTACTATCCAAAGCCCAACTAAGGAATCCACTTTGTTGCTGTATAATTTCTAAACCCTCTTCTTTTAAGCCAAAAGAACTAACTGAACGGCCTTCCAAATTCCAGTTATTCTAAACTTGCTACGTCTCCCATTAATGGTTATCCATTTTCGAAAGTGTTTCTTGTTCTATTTTCTTCTTGTCTCTTCTTTTTGGTTTTATAATAAAAAGTCAAGCTTTGTTAGTATTGTTCGGTCATCCCCTCCACTACCTATAAATAGGATATGGATCGCAATGAGCGTTCATAGCTATATGCTCAACCAGCTACTTCCACCAATCACGCAGTTCCTTCCATATCCATAAACCTCAGAGAGTAGCAGCTTCGAAATTATTGTCAAGCACTCTCAAACTTCTTAGGAACTTGAATTGGGGTTCAAGCAATTTTCACTGTCGGTGCCAGAAATGGCATCTGAAACAAATCCAAGCAGCCAAGACATTACTACTGCTACCGGTTGGTGGCAGCGGATGATGTTATTGCCTGCAAAATTTCCCAAAAAGGTAGTTGATGTGATTTTGAAGCTGAAAAAATTGGGAGAAGAAGATCCCAGAAGGGTTATTCATTCTTTGAAAGTAGGGTTAGCCATCACGTTAGTCTCAATATTTTACTATTTTGATCCTCTCTACCAAAAATTTGGTTCGTCTTCGATATGGGCAGTTTTCACTGTCATTGTTATTTCCGAATTCTCTGTAGGTAAGTCCTTGTTATTTCCGAATTCTCTGTCGGTAAGTCTTTGTTATTTCCGAATTCTCTGTAGGTAAGTCCATATACAGAATTAATTTACCATTTTACAAGTTGATAGAACGAGGACTTAATTTCTAATTAACCTATGTTATTGATTGTGTGGCAGGAGCAACACTTGGGAAAGGTTTAAATAGAGGTTTAGCAACATTTTTGGCTGGCGCTCTGGGACTTGGAACTTGTTACCTGGCTGAATCAGCTGGGGTTATAGGGGAACCCATACTTCTTACGATTCTAGTTTTTGTACTAGGTAAGTTTTACTTATTGCTGTTGATTTTCAGTAAGTAAAAGGGGGGGGGGGGGGGGGGAAGAACAGATTAATTGTGCCTAATATTCCGAAGCAAAATGTAAAAGTTTGAATGATTGCAGGGGCAGGAGTGACATTTATTCGATTTTTTCCTCGAATGAAGGCGAGATATGATTACGGGTTGCTGGTGTTTATATTGACATTCAGTTTGGTATCAGTATCCAGCTACAGAGAGAAAGAGATACTAGAGATTGCACACACAAGGGTAATCACAATCCTTATAGGTGGTTTAGTCTCTGTGTTGGTCTGCGTTTTTGTGTGCCCGATATGGGCGGGGGATGATCTTCACAATCTAGTATCCAAAAACATTGAAAAACTTGGCAGCTTCTTAGAAGGTACATACCCACCAATTTAGTACAATAATTGGACTTACAAATTTGGGAGCATTTTTTTGGTCGTTTATATGTTATGAAGCTCGCATACTAACATGTCATATGACATAGATACAATGAATGATCTTGATATGTCAAACTTAAAAAACATATGACAAGGCATGCTGCAGACATACAAATTTTATTTTCTTTTTTTAGGTCCTTCTTTTTTTTTTTGTTAGTTGTATGCCCAAGTTATGCTTGACGCATGTCCAAGTCATATTTAGTACATGTCTAAACTAAAAAAAAATAATTTGACATGTATAGATACGTGTTAAATATGTATTGACAATGTTGTAATAGTATCAGATATCAACACATATTTGACTCATGGACACACTTGAATATAGCTAAATGTGTTTGTGCTTTGTAGTTTATAATTATATGTAATAGATCCAACATTATATGGCAGTTAAAATTGACAATGCAAGGCAAATTGCCAGGTTTTGGAGATGAATATTTCAAAACATCAGAGAGTGGAGAATCTAACAAGTCATTTTTACAAGGGTACACAAGTGTTCTCAATTCAAAACAGGCTGAAGAAAACTTGGTGAGTAAAAGAAACCAAAAATTACACCCCCCACCCTCCCTAAATCACAAAAACCCAGCTCATTGGTTCAAACATTTCTATGTTTTGTAGGCCAATTTTGCAAGGTGGGAGCCCTTCCATGGTCGGTTTAGATTTCATCATCCTTGGAAACAATATCTGAAGATTGGAAGCCTATCTAGGCAGTGTGCTTATCGTATTGATGCTCTTAATGGCTCCCTTAACTTTACTAAGGTACTAATTGACCTCTGATTCTGATTATATGCGTGAGCTTAGTCAATAAACTCCATTTTTTCGTGTTTTTTTTTCCATTATAGACACCTCCAGAAATTAGAAGAAGTATACAGGAGCCATGCATTATGATGAGCACAGAAACGGGAAAGGCTTTAAAGAAATTAGCAGTGGCAATAAGAAAAATGGTTCCACCATCGGGTGCTGACCCTCACATTACCAAGTCAAAGTTTGCTGCCATGAACCTCAAGTCCATGCTTAAAACAAGGTTGTGGGAAGGAACCAATCTTCTTGAAGTCACACCTGCTGTTACTGTGGCTTCCTTGCTGGTTGATCTGGTTTCTTGTACAGAGAAACTTGCAGAGTCCATAAAAGAACTGTCTTCCCAAGCAAAATTCAAGAACAAGGAGTATAAAGTTGCACCAGAGCTCCCAACTAGTCCTCACCAGTCATGTGCTTGTGACAAAAGTGGACATCATGATCACGTGATTAATATCATCCAACCTGCTATAAACTCATCATGAAGTGGGAAGAGTAATTGCCCATAAATGAATTATATACTAATAAATTGGTTAATTAGTTATTCATATATGGTAATAAATATATGCCCCAAATGGGGAACTCTTGTAGAAAAGAAATGGAGAACTCTTGTAGAAATGTTTTCCAAGACTTGTATATATATATAAAGAGAGTGTTTCTTAGGACTTTTCAGTGTTTAGATGAGGATTATGAAAAGCAGTTTATAAATTTATTTGTACTATTATATATGAATTTTGAGGCTTTTTGTATTTTGATCTGATCACAATAACTACAATCTCATAAAAGAAAATAATTATCTCATAAAAAAATCACATTTCTAATTTTTTAGGGACAGTAAATAATAAAAAACTACCTATTATTAATGAGAGTTATTTATAGTTTAAAAGTTATCTATTATATTTTAACATTTTTTTAAAATGCCTAACACCTATTATTATACATTTGACAATTGATTTTCATTTATAACTGGTAATGTTATTCTCATCAACTTTTTTTTTTAACAAATTCATTCTAATCCCACTTTACATCATCATTACAAATTTATTCTATCACATTTTAGTTTTACATCATCACACAATTAGTATCTTCTCTTGTTATAATGACTTTAATATTTGATAACATGCACTGCCATGTGCATAGGACACTGACGAGAATTTGGTTAGAAAACAACTAATGTTTAATTAGATTTTCAGTCCTCCCCTAATTTAAGGAATACAAATATGAAGTTGAATGGCTGGTCTTGAAATTCTTCTTCCTTGTTAAACGTTTAGACCTTTAAACAAGAGTGAAAATTAAATGTTGTGGATCTTTTCATTCTTTCCTTATTTCCATCACTCTTATAATTAGTTCTTTTATTACCTTCCAGTCATATGGAACAAAAGAAGGAATGTAGAAAAGAATTTGATTTCCTTCGGCCCATCTATTTGCATGAAGGATGACAATTAAGACAAGATAAGTGACCATTAGTTGAATTTTGTGATGGGAAAGTAAACATGGGAATCACGATATTGTAGTTCTGTGTCAATTAACTTGTTCATTCTTCTGTTAAGTACAGATGAAGGTAATTAACAGATGGCCATGCATCCAAACCAACATCAAGGATCACCGGTCAAAATAAGCAACTAGCTTTACCTCTATCTCACGACATGTCAAAATTGGAATTTTCCATATTCTCTAGTTCCACAATCATTTGACACAACTAAAATTTTTGACTTTAATTTATTTCTTAATGTTCACATGGGTTTGAATGTTGCTTTTTTTCATCAATTCCAATTAGGATAACTAATTAAGTATAAAAAACTAGTTTAAAATCAAATAATATTATGTACAAAAAGTAGTTTTCACCTACTTACTTTATAACCTTATTACTCTCCCACTCTCTTTTCTTATTTGAAATTCAAAAAAAAAAAAAATCACCATATTTTATCCAATAATATTTGTTATACTTTGTAGAAAATAATAGGGTTAACATAAGGTTTGATTCCTGTAATTTCAGTCAATTATCAATTTAATCCCTATAATTTAATTTTAGTCAATTAAATCATTATAGTTTTAATTTTTATCAATTTGGTTCCTACTGTTAAGTTGTCAACTAATACTATTAAATTATAGTATGATGCAACAATTTTCAGGCTCTAACCCTTAAAATTTATTATTATTATTTTTTTGAACATTACCCTTCTACTTCATTAACCCAAATTTATTATTTATTTCTCTTACTCTGTTTTACGTATGGAAGGAAGAATAATGCATGTACGTCTTTTCTTCCTCAAGATAAATGAGTGGCCATGGGAACCCTGTCTTTCAATTTCCTCTAAACCTTATCCTTCTACAGTCATCAACGTCACCTCTAATCCCAAAGCTATGATATATAGCTAGCTACCATAACCTTGCAGTTAACAATGGAACACCATATCTTTTTTCTTACATCCATGGTGGCCATCTCTTTCTTCCTAATTACCACTTTGCCAAAATCCCAGTGCCAAGAAAATGACGAATACTCGTCCTGCAAACGCCTATTCAATTGTGGAAAAATGAATTGATATATGGTACTCTTTCTGAACAGACATAGAAACGACCAAATTATAGTGGTAGAGATGGCTTCGAGCTATATTGTTAGGAAAATCAAAACCCATCCACTCAAATTGGCTCATAGATTTTCAGCGTTATGGAGATTGGCTAACAGAATTTTAGCGTTGAGATTGACCCACACACTTATAGCATGAGAATGGTGACATGTTTGGAAAATCATGGTGTTTCTGGGCTTCATGGAAGGGGGATGATGACGTAGCAATTTTGCCACATAAGATTGTTACATTGATTTTTTTTATTACATTAGACTCTAATTTAACGGTGTTAATTGACAACTTACAACATGAACTAAATTGATAAAAATTGAAACTATAAAAACTCAATTAATTGAAATTAAATTATAAATTGATAATTAAATAAAATTATAGAGACCAAATATTATGTTAACTCAAAATAATATTTGATATATATTAAATTTTTTCAAAAATTTAGATAATTTAATTTAAAGTGATTAATATTCCTATACATTTACATAACTAGTTTTAACTATGGGACAATTTAAATCAAATTTTTGATCAGTCAAACACTGCGTTAATATTGTTGACTCGATCATATTTAATAAATACGTTTTATTATACACAATGGACTTTACCTTTAAATATTTCAAAATTATTTGTGATAATTTTTCCTACCCTGCCTTCATCTGAAATTTGGGTCAATTTAGATTCTCTGAGTGATGTAAGTAACCTTATATATTCTTTAACCAATTTGGAAAAATGCATAAGATCAGATCAGTGAAGACAAATAAATGAAACGGACTACTACTTAAACAAAAGCGACATATATATACTCAAACGTGCAAAGAGGAATTAATTCATTGACAATAAAGAATTCCAAATTAACAACTATTCGTTATTCTCTTTTAATTTATTAAACTATACATACATACATATAATATATTTTATGAGAGAAATGATTTATTATGAGAGATGAGAGGAATAATTAATGACTGTTTGATCAAAAATAAATAACTCAGATTATTCATTAAAAGTCATGTACCACTCATTAAAAATGTATGTGCCACTCACGTGATTTTTAATGAGTAATCTGAACCATTTATTTCTTATTCAACAGTCACTAATTGCTCCCCTCATCTATCATAATAAACCACTTATATCATAATATACACCCCCTATATATATATATATATATATATATATATATATATATATATATAGTTTTATCTAAAATTAGATATCTAAAAGTCATTAAGCTTCCAAGAAACAAAGCAATCACTTCTATTGTTTCATGAAGTGATGAAGGGGCATATTTTATGATGATCCTAAAGGAGAGATATTTGTTTCTTTGATATGAGTACGACGAGAAATTCTTATTTGGTTTACATATATTTTATAAATTAAGTCAAATATATATATATATATATATAAACCTAATTTACTCATTTTTATAGACAATATTTACTTAAAAGTTTATGAATATGAGTATACGAGAGAAGTTACGGTAATGGGAGTTGAAGTTTTGACAAGAAAAAAACAAAAAAGAAATATCGCCTATTAAGTTGAAGTTTTGGCCAAGAAAAAAAATCTCGGAATTGAAGTTATGCTTATAACTAAGGGGCATATTTTACGATGATTGTCAATGTAGTTTACTTATAAATAGAGCTAGCTATAGCACCTCCATGTCTTACTCAGCGAGCCTTTTCATAAGCACTAGCTCTTTCCCCCCTTTCCTCTGCCCTCGTTCTGGCTCTTCCTCTTTTTGTTATATCTTCCAACCACTTCCCTCAAACTATGGCTTCCCCAAGCGCTGAATACACCACAGGTTGCTTTCATACCTGGGGATGCCTGTTTGAGAAATCATGGGCTATGATAGTAAAAGTCTCAAAAATGGCAAAGAAACTTGCACAAGACGATCCCAGAAGGGTTATCCATTCCTTTAAGGTCGGATTGGCACTCCTACTCATTTCCATTTTCTACTATTTAAGACCCACCTTCCATGGTTTTGGTGACAATACAATGTGGGCTGTTATTACCGTCGTCGTTGTCATGGAATTTTCTGTGGGTAAGTCATCATTTAAGAGTTACTCATACTTAATTATGGCATATTTAGTTTAGCTCAAAATGAGAACATAGTCAATGAGGGGACGGACAGTTGAGGAACAGATATTATTTATGATTTTTCAAAATATAAATTTTCAGGTGCAACACTTGGCAAAGGCTTAAATAGAATGCTGGCGACATTGTTAGCCGCTGCTCTGGGGTTTTCAACCAATTGCATCGCAACGCTTACTGGGGACAAGGGACAGGCCGTGCTAATTCCATTTTTCGCCTTTGTGACTGGTAATTAATCTGCTAAGCTCACAAAATGACTCGAATTTGACAACTGTTTGATGAACTAATTAAAATAGATGGTGGGGTGATCTCTCTTGCAGCTGCAGCAGTGACATTCATGAGGTTCTTCCCCAAATTGAAGGCGAGATACGATTACGGGTTGATCATATTCATACTGACCTTCTGCGTCATTTCTGTTTCCGGTTATAGAGAAAATGAAGTTCTAGCAGTTGCTTACGAGAGGATATTAACCATCATCATCGGTAGCTTTATAGCTATCATGGTATGTATTTGCATATGCCCTGTATGGATTGGAGAGGATCTTCACAATCTGATTGCTGCCAACATGGAAAAGCTCGCCGACTTTTTTGAAGGTACTTAGGTACTAGGATTTTGCAGTCCTGCGTACATACTAAAGAATGTAAATGCATGCACCCATGGAAAAAAAGGCGTACCATGTGTTTCAATTCCCTTCTTGTTCCTTTTTCTACTGGAAGCTTTGAGACTAATCACAAGTTAAAGGCCTTTTTTTTGGGCCAAAAGTTACAGTGCTTAATTCTGCACTATCTACGTATCATACAATAGAACCGTAGCTTCATGCCTACCCAGTGAAACCAAACCCCTATGTTTTTCATGAGATATATATAAAACTAATCAATCAGGATCCAACTTGCAGGATTTGGAGACGAGTACTTCAACAATTCAGAAAATACGGAAGCTGTGGATGGTAAGCCATTTCTTCAGGGATATAAAAGTGTCCTCTCTTCGAAAAGCAATGAAGAAACAATGGTGGGTATCGATACCATTAACAAATTAAGGGCTCTCTCACAAAATCCTTTCATCAAGAAAATTTAGCTATCCATCACAATAATCGTACATGTACTTTCTTTTGACTTATAGGCTAATTTGGCAAGATGGGAACCTTTTCATGGCAAGTTCAGATTCCGCCATCCGTGGAAGCAATACTTAAAGGTTGGGAACTTAACACGGCTGTGTGCTTACAAAGTTGAAGCTCTTAATGTCTACCTCCAGTCTGAGCAAGTACGATTCATTACATAGCTCTTGTCTTAGCAGAAGCACACTCTATATATTTTGTTAAATAACTCACTAGTGAGTTGATCTGCTGACCTAACCTTCTTAATTATTATGCTTTACCAACAGCCCCCTAGTGAGCTTCGAAGCAAGATTCAAGAGTCATGCACAAATATTAGCTCAGAATTTGGGAAAGCCTTGAGGGAATTATCAAGGGCAGTTAGAAAGATGACTAAACCATCAATGCCAGAAACCCAGGTTGCAAATGCTAAAAATGCAGCTGAATCTCTTAAATCCATACTAAGAACAAACCCTTGGGAAGGAGCTGATCTTCTGGAGATAATACCAGCAGCTACAGTGGCTTCACTACTAATAGAGGTTGTATTATGCATTGAGAACATTTGTCAAGCAGTTGATGAACTAGCATCCCTTGCAAGATTCAAGAGCTTACAGGCAACAGAATCTTCACCTTCCCAAATGATTCACCAGGGAACAGTGCAGCCAGTTTCAGGTCGTGATGGTTGCGATCATGTCATCACCATTGCTACCTGACATCCAAGATTACAACAACAAGGCTATTGGATTTAACCACAATAAAAAATGGAAGAACAATGACTTAGGCTTCATGAATGTAAACAAATATAGTGGTAATGATCTCATAAAGCTGCCGCTACAAAAGATCTAAGTTGTACTTAGGCTGCAAACTATAAGTTTTGTTCTTTTGCTTTACACGAGAATCAATTAAGAGTTCTATCGCGCTTACCATTTGTTATTTTCATGATTTCATTTTAATTACAGTTAAAGTTGGCTTCATTCTTCTATCACAATTTAAGTTATATAATAAAACAAATTTATTTCTGTCTCACAAATTACATTCGTGTAACTTGAATATAGAAAATCTAGACTCAATTTGTTTAGAGTGCTTTTTAGTTATATATATAAAAAAGAAAGAGGGTTGATCTTTTATAAACTCAAATATTATTATATATGTTAATTTTTGTTGGTTGCTTAACTTTTTCTCTAAAAGCACTTTTAGAAGGAAAGATTACAATGAACTTATATTTATATTTAATCTTTTTATTCTTTGAGACTTTCTAATAATATATATACTGAGAATTTCACTAATTAACATTTTTTATAAATTAGTTTAGCTTATATATTTTTTATTTTCTCGGATAATGGAAGAAAGTCACAAAATACAATACATGGAAAATAATGATTAGATGAAAGATTCCTGCAGGAGAGTTGAGTTATGGAGGGAGAAATTTTCTTAATATACAATAGACTTTTGTAGCATGGGAGTGAAACTGAAATGATCTAGAATAAAATGATCATTCCTTTTCTAATATTTGGAAATTTCATTTCATATTTATATTTGGGATATGGAATGATTATAGACTAGAATCGTTTAAAAAGAAATAAAATAAATATTGACTGACTTCTGATTGTCGGAATGATTCATTCGCACCCATTTGTAAAGGAATAATTAAGATTTAGAATGAAATTATTATTTCTGGTATGTGTCTTTCCAATTTTTCATTCATAAAATTTATGAGGAAATGATGGATCAGTACCTCAGTGCAAGTTGTGGGGACTTGGAAGTCACGTTATTTTGGGTTTAAGTCAGATTCATCTAAAATGAAGAGATTTATAGAATTAAGTTTGAGTTTATTATTGTCATTAAATTAAGGCAGATGGTGCGCGGCGTTTGCTAGAGTCTAGGTCAAAAGTCTAAAGCCATGACCATTTAGTAATCAACCACATCGTCCTTGCGAGTACCTGGAAATAATAAATCAACGAGAAATCAGATTTGCACGAGATGGAATGTTTTTACAATAAAGCGACGGTAACTAACAAACTGTGATGATGCGATGAAGGGTCGCAATATCCTACCTCCCACAAGTCAGTGGGCCGGTAGGATCATTATTTATTTATTTGTATTGTTTTTAATTTCTTAATATTAATTAATTATTTCAATATTAAATATTAAATTATTGGAATTTTTAAAAATTCTTGATCTTATTTATTCATAATTTTTTTATACTATTTATTCATAAGTAAATTTTTTTAAAAATATATATAATTAATTAATATCAAAAAATAGGAATAAAAAAGAAAGAGAGATGTGAATGCTAGAAGTTAAGCTATAGTCCCAACACATAAGTGTAGCTTAAACATTTCTATATTGTATTTAACATTTAACTAATTTGTATACACACATCTATAAAATTAAATATTAGAAAGTCTCACGTCGAGAGTGTAAGAAGATTAAATATAAAATATAAATCTTAAAAATTTTCTTATTTATAAGCCGAATTTTAAGAAGAGAGTTAGGATGTTTTATTTTTTTATAAATGGTGAGCTGAGGTGATTTTAGGGAGTGTCCACTGAATTGGCTGTTTTTTTTCGTGTGTGTCAGGGTTCAATGTTGGAATCGCGCATCGCGTGGGTGAAGACTGCTAACTCAAGCAAGTTGAAACTCGGCTTCCCATTCAAACTGGTTTCCGGCCTCTAATTCTAGTTGCCTGCCTTCAACTCGTTTACTATGGTTTTCCATGTTATGCAATTTTCTGTGGGCGATTTTCAAATTTAGCTTTTACTCATTTCATCATCCAAAATAACAGCTATACTAATATTTACATGCAAAAGCAATCATTGCTAAAGCCCAATATTTTGATTAATGCTTAATTTTCAGGAGGGACCCTCAAGAAACGACTAAAATACAATGTTACGTTGGAGTTCAACGATTACCAACTTTCTCAACGAAGGACCACCACCCTATATTTATACTTATATACTATGTATGCATGTACCCATAATTAACTTGGTATGCATTAATACTCTTGATAAGGCTGCTACCAACATTGGAATGAGCACTAGTATGGTCTAGTTGGGAGAAACCCCCTTCAGATTTCTTGAAATTAAATGTTGACGGAAGCTCCTTAGGGAATTCGGGAAGAGGAGGAATAGGAGGATTGTTAAGGAATTCTTTGGGCAACTAGATAGTAGGTTTCTCTGGCCATGAAGGGATAATTTCCAACACTCAAGTGGAACTTCTTGCTCTATGTAGAGGCTTGTGGTTTTCTCTAGAGTTAAGAGTGTCTCATTTGGCATGTGAGTCTGATTCTTTAGAAATAGTTCATATAATTTCTTCTGCTGATGTTTCTCATCATTTATATGGGGCATTGATCGATATTCGAAAGCTAATAGCACGGTTTAATTATTTTCATCTAAGACACATCTTGCGGTGGATCATGATTTGCCTTGTTGACTGTTGTTTGACTGTTCTTGGGGCGCACATAAATCTTAGATCACTGCATATCTATATTATATTAGGTCTTCTTAATTTTCATCAACCTTAATTACATCCTCAATGATACGCACTCAAATGTGCTGAAACGCATGCACTTTATGAAAGCATTAACGTAACATCCTAATAAGTACAAATCCTATGTAGGTTGTTTTTATTTGTATCTTCGCTCTAAAAGATTGAGTCCTAACCACGACATATGCCTTGTCCATTGTCTAACTAGTATTGGAAAAAGTAAGAGATATTGATGGACCAAATTTGGTCATGTCCCTAAATCGTGACATTCATATACTTTGAACGACTACAAGAGATAACTCATTTTTACCCCCTTAACTTCATATACATTACATTTACTTCACTTTTGGTTCATTAAGAATCTCGTCCACATATATTTTTTTATTTTTCTCCCTTTAGTTGCATGTGGCCGCATGTTTGCTATTGCTGATAGGTTCTCTTTCTGTGATTTTTCTCGCCCATTCCCCCCGCACTTTGTTAAAGCCGCCCAGAAAATAACAAACATTAATATTGTTGGCCCGGGTCTCCTCCAATCTCACTTATAAATACAGAACGCGAGCTGCGGCTAATTTCACTTCTAGTATACGGCACTATCAACTTGTTCATTTCAATTTTCAACTAACACTACTAGTATCACTGTGTAATGGCCTCCCCAAGTCCAGAAACTGCCACACTAACATTCTCTTCTACCTGCCTTTGGCTTACCCACTTGCCTAAGAAATCATGGGCTAACACCGTGAAATTTGCACACGCATCATACAAACTGGGACAGGATGATCCTAGGAGGATTCTTCATTCGCTAAAAGTAGGATTCGCACTCACTTTAGTCTCCTTGTTCTACTACTTACGAGCCCTTTACGATACTTTTGGTGACAATGCAATTTGGGCTGTCATGACAGTCGTTGTCATCATGGAATTTCCTGTGGGTAAGTTTCACAGGTTCTCTCACTTCAGACCCAGAAAGTACTGAAAACCAGACAGTTTTTTTTTTCTTTTCTTTGTACCATTTTATTCATTTTGTAATCACTACGTAATTGCACATAACATACAAATGCAAAAACCAGAGGTCATATATATCATATTCTTTTCATTTTTTTCGGGGGCAACCCTCGGAAAAGGACTAAATAGAATCTTAGCTACATTGCTAGGATGTTCTCTGGGTTTTGGAGTTCACTGGTTAGCAAATTTTTCAGGGGACAGGGGGTAGCCTATATTAATTTCCTTGTTCATCTTTGTCATCGGTACTAAATCACTAACTACTTTATCATAAATTAGAGCTAGTTGTATTAATTATCACTCCAAAGTTTACAGAATTCAGAGCCTGTTTGGATTTATTTGTTGCAGCCGCTATAATGACGTTCTTAAGATTTGTTCCCGCACTGAAGGCGAAATATGACTATGGTTTAACTATATTCATATTAACTCTTAGCTTGGTGTCTGTATCGGGTTATCGAGAGCATCAGGTATTTGAACTGGCCTGCAATAGGGTTTTAACAATCATAATTGGGAGCTTTATAGCTATGCTAGTGTGCATTTGCATCTACCCCGTATGGATCGGAGAGGATCTTCACAATCTGGTTTCTGCCAACATGGAAAACCTTGGCAATTTCTTAGAAGGTACACAATATTATTAATTTGGATATATCAGTGACATCTTGCAGTATATATATCAGTATTTACATGCTTACAGAGGTAAATAATAAACCTACATATATTTCACGGTTAATGAACTTCAGAAATCAGAACAGTCACAAACCAAAATTTTTTTTACAGGTTTTGGAGAAGACTACTTCAGTGCACCTGAGGATGGGCAATCCAAGAATGATAAATCATTCAAGGAAAAATGTGAGAGTGTTCTCACTTCAAAAAGCAGAGAAGAAACCATGGTGGATAAACACAACGATGTCCAAGCAATTATTTCAGTGAAAAACATTAATTGGTTAATCACCCCCTCACTACAATTTTTATTTTTGGTTTTGTAGGCTAATTTGGCAAGTTGGGAACCTTGTCACAGCCAATTCAGATTCTGTCATCCATGGAAGCAGTACTTGAAAATTGGAAACTTAACACGGCAATGTGCAAACAAAATTGAAGCTCTGAATTTCTACCTTACTTCTGAGATTCAGGTAACATTAATAACGTCACCATTCTATGCAGAAAAAGATTCACATCCACACACAAAAGTTACAAATACAAACTCACTCTTCTTATATATATATATATATATATACAGACACCTTATGATCTTCGGATGAAAATAAAGGATTCATGCCAATACACGAGCTCAGAATCTGGGAAAGCTTTGAAGGATTTGTCTTCAGAAGTTAAAACAATGACTAGCTTAGCAACAACAAAGGCTCATATTGCCAATGCCAAAAGGTGCAGTCGAAATGCTCAAATCACTTTTACAGTCAAATCCATGGGAAGGGATTGACCTCCTAGAGATAGTCCCCGCTGCAGCAGTTTCTTCACTTCTAACTGATGTTGTAGTATGCATTGAAAGAATCTCTGAAGCTGTTCAAGAACTTGCCTCTATTGCTTATTTCAGGAGCTTGCACTGAAATGCTTCTTGAGTTTTAAGTGCGCTGTTAGGAACTGATCCCTACAGGAGGCGCGCGGCGCGCTGCATGCTGCATGCAAAGGCTGGGAGCGTATGTCACCTTGCAAACTCGGCTTTATCCTAAACTAGGAAACGGATCACCTGTAAAACTAGGTTTAGTTGCTGTCTGTTCTTTTTGATGTTAGTTTGGGAGGCAGCCTTTCATTCTGTCAGTTTACTTTTGTGTTCTTGCTTTTGGTTCCTGTAAGACATATAAGCTAGTTGCGCATTGGAAGGAAGGCATGAATGAACAACTCAATTTCCTTGCTCTCCCTCTTCTTCTTCTTCTCCTTCTCTCTTCCTCTCAAATTAACCGTAACATTTGGTATCAGATCTTGGCCCGGCATGAATCGAGCTTTGATCAAGTTAACGCCACACTCCAGAGCGTGTTAACAGAGCTACAAGTCCTACGGGCCAACCGCCACTCCCACCAGCCCCGTGTCGAGATTAACCTGTTTTCTCTCGCAGAAACAGAGCCATCATCATCGCGCCATGGGCAACCGTATGACCAGGCAGAGAACCACCATCATCTCAAGCTTTCCTTCCCTAACTTTAGTGGCTAAGACCCAACCGGTTGGATCTACAAGGCCGAGCAGTATTTTGCCTTAAAAGGCGTCTTGCCGGAACAGCAGGTTCAGTTGGCGTCATTCCATCTTGAAGGGATAGCCCTGCAGTGGCATCGGTGGCAGACTAAGCGCCAAGGGCCGATGTCATGGGAGGAGTTCACCCGAACACTCCTTTGTAGGTTTGGACCAACGGAGTATGAGGACCCGTCCGAGGCCTTAAGCCGGTTAAAGCAAACCACCACGGTCGCGGCGTATCAAGAGGCATTTAAACGCTTGTCCCATCGAGTGGACGGATTACCAGAGCCCTTCCTGATCAGTAACTACATTGCGAGACTCAAGGACGAGGTTCGTCTAGACGTCAAGTTCAAACAACCCCGGACCTTGACTGATGCCATGGGGGTAGCCCGGCTGGTGGAGGAGCGGGGACAACTTTCCAAGAGACCAAGCCAACCCCTCAGAAACTTCGCTACTCCTTCAGCACCAAAGACACCAGCAAACGCGGGCCCAGGGCTGCTTGGGCCACCCCCGGCCCCAAGCCCAAACACCACTACCCCAGTGCCCAACTTCAGTCGCATCACTAGCCAAGAAGCTCGGGAACGAAGGGAGAAGGGCCTCTGTTATTACTGTGATGAGCGGTTTGTTCCCGGGCACCGCTGCGAGAGACCCCAAATGTTCATGATAGAAGATTCCCACGAAGAGACAGAGTCAGAAACGCCACCAGAGGAAGCCAGCGAGGAGCCCCCCGATATATCGTTCCACGCTATATCAGGAGCTAGTCATCCACAAACCCTGAGGCTCCTGGGCAAACTAAGGAACAGGGATATCACTGTCCTAATCGATAGTGGCAGCACGCATAATTTCATTGATCAGGACTTGGTTACTAAGTTGCAGCTACCGGTTAGCCGGAGTAACCGACTCCAAGTCACCGTTGCTAACAGAGAAAATATCCAGTGTTCGGGCCAGTGCCGCGACCTGTCCATCACAGTGCAGGGAGTGCGTATCACCACCAGCTACTATGTGTTGCCCGTTGCAGCTTGCCCCTTAGTCCTAGGTGTGCAATGGCTTGAAACCTTGGGACCAACGGAGATGGACTACAAGCAACTGACGATGACATTTAAAACCGGGGGGAAAGCCCACACCTTCCTGGGACTTCAAAGGACAGAGATGGTGGCATTAACGGATAAGGACCTGGGCCGCCTACAAAGTGTCAGTTTTTTCTTCCAAATCTCCCTCCTGAGCGCAACAGAGGAGGTGAACTCCTGTCCACCAGATGTCCTTAAGCTCCTTGAAGAATTCGCTGGGGTGTTCGATCATCCTCAGGAACTTCCCCCCAAAAGGACCCACGATCACCAAATTCCCCTGCTCCCCAATGCTGGGCCAGTGAACGTCAGGCCTTACCGTTACCCCCACTATCAGAAGGCTGCCATTGAAAAATTGGTGGGGGAGCTCCTAAATTCGGGATTGATCAGGCCGAGCCAAAGCCTGTTTTCTTCATCGGTTTTACTTGTCAAGAAGATGAATGGGGAGTGGCGCTTCTGTGTCGACTACCGGGCTCTCAATGGAATCACCATCAAGGATCGCTACCCCATTCCCGTCATCGACGAGCTCTTCGACGAACTCCACGGAGCCAAATTCTTCTCAAAACTTGATCTCAGGTCCGGCTACCACCAGATTCGCGTCAAGGAGGCAGATATCTCTAAGACCGCCTTCAGAACACATGAGGGGCACTACGAGTTCCTTGTCATGCCCTTCGGCCTGACCAATGCCCCGGCCACGTTCCAGAGCCTCATGAACGACATCTTCCGGCCTTACCTCCGCCGGTTCATCCTCGTCTTCTTCGACGATATCCTGGTGTATTCGCGCACATGGGACGAACATCTCGGCCACCTGAGGACCACCTTCGTCACCCTAGCTGGCAATTGCCTCTTCGCCAAAAAATCTAAATGCCAGTTCGGCGTTCGACAAGTAGACTATCTGGGCCACGTGATCTCAGAAGCTGGCGTGGCCGTTGACTCCTCCAAGATTCAAACAGTGCTTGAATGGCCAGTCCCAACAACGGTACGCGCAGTTCGGGGATTCCTGGGGCTAGCTGGGTATTACCGAAAATTTATCCGTAATTTCGGCACCATTGCAGCCCCGTTACACCAACTTGTGATGAAAGGAGGGTTTAAATGGACCTCCACCACTGAGCTAGCCTTCAACCAACTGAAGGCGGCCCTGACTTCACCACCGGTGCTCTCCTTACCTGACTTCTCCCGGCTCTTCATCATCGAATGTGACGCTAGCGGGGGAGGCATCGGGGCCATCCTCATCCAGGACGACAAACCAATCGCCTTCTTTAGTGAAGCCTTGAAAGGCTCCACGTTGAGTCTCTCCACCTATGAGAAGGAAATGCTGGCGGTGGTCAAGGCCGTACGCAAATGAAGGCCATATATACTTGGGAAGCCCTTTGTAGTCCGGACGGATCACCGGAGCCTTAAATATCTTCTAGAACAGAGGGTCTCTACTCCTACCCAAGCTCGATGGCTCCCCAAACTTATTGGTTATGATTATGTGATCGAATACAAAAGGGGAAGGACAATCAAGGTGCAGACTCCCTGTCCCGCGCCTCTGAGTTCCAGTTCATGGCAGTCACTACCCCTCAGGCTAACTGGTGGGCAACCCTCCAACAAGAAGTCTTGACAGAGCCATTTTATAAGGGCCTCACCGCTTCCGCACACCACCTTAAGCTCGCTCAACGTGACGGAGTCTGGTTCCGCGATAACAGAGTCGTCCTCAATGCAACGTCCCCACTGGTTAAAAAGGTTCTCGACGAAAGCCATTCGTCGGCCACAGGGGGCCACTTTGGATTCCACAAAACTCTCTCACGTATCAAGCGCGATTTTTATTGGCCGAATCTCCGACGAACGATGAAGACTTACTTACAACAATGTACCACTTGCCAGCAATGTAAAACAGAGTGCATGAAGCCAGCAGGGTTGTTGCAGCCCTTATCGGTCCCAACCCGAGTCTGGAGCGACATCTCGATGGACTTTGTGGAAGGACTGCCAACGGCCAATAGGCACACCACCATCATAGTCGTCATGGACCGCCTGACGAAGTATGCTCACTTCATTCCATTGAAGCACCCATTCACCACCGCCACGGTTGCTAAGACCTTCATTGGCCAAATTGTTCGCCTGCATGGCATTCCCACGTCCATTGTCAGTGATCGTGACCGGATTTTCCTCAGCGCCTTCTGGCAAACTCTATTTAAATTACAGGGCACCCAACTCTGTATGAGCTCCAGCTATCACCCCCAAAGTGACGGCCAAACTGAAGCTACCAACCGAATTCTGGAGCAGTACCTGAGGTGTTTCACACATGCACAACCCCAGAAGTGGATTGAGTGGCTTCCCTGGGCAGAATTCAGTTATAATACTTCTACACACTTGTCCACGCTGATGTCCCCTTTCGAAGCAGTCTACGGGATCACTCCCCCCAGTCCTTTGACTTATATCCCGGGCACCTCTAAGGTCCAAGCTGTGGATGACTACCTCAGGGATAGGGACGCCACCCTCCGAGTCCTCCGCAGGAATCTCTTACAGGCTCAAGGCCGCATGAAGTCCCAGGCGGACCAGAACCGGCGGGAAGTGTCATTTCAAGAAGGCGACTATGTGTATCTCCGGCTGCAACCCTATCGCCAGCACTCTGTCGCCCCTCGGAGTAACATGAAACTCGCTCCTCGTTTCTTCGGCCCTTATAAAATCATTGGTAAGGTGGGGACGGT
>JASKGM010041222.1:0-22455 GCA_034509205.1 Ceratonia siliqua
TCCCGAAGGTGAGGATCGGGTTACCCTCCAGTTGAGATTTATCCTCTGGAGCGGGAACACTGTTTTCTCAGTTTAGGATCTCCCTTATATATTGATGGATCCTAGGAGATGATACTTTGATTAAAGTACTATGATATACTATTATTTCAAATTTCATATTAGGTAAATTATGGTTATAAAGTAAGAATTGTTTTCTTCCCTGAATGTAATGTGCATTAAGTGCTTACTATGTTTGATAGTACAAAAATTGAGATTTCACATTATTTTAGCGGTAATGCACGTTACAGGATGGGGTTTATGTATCAATTTGTAAGTTTGATTTCTATTCACTGAGTCAGTGGACTCACCCCTCACTTTACATTTCATATCAACAGATTGGGGATTTACCTTAAGCTCCGCCTGCACCTTTTGAACCTGCAGATGGACTTGGTAGGAAATCATCCTAAATAGTATTATCGGAATTTACTTGAGGGTTGTGGACAATGTTGGATAGGTTTAATTGCATTTTAATTTATTTTCATGGTCTATAAATTAAACTGTATAATTTTGTGTAAATTGAATATACAGTCCATAATGGACTTTTACTGCTTTTCTGATAAGCCACTGAGGCTTCTGGTTGATGGTGGGCATGTCCACCTTGTTTTATTTGCAGATTTGTACCCTGGGATAGTCCATATTTCAGGGGAAATTCTGCTGAAATTTTCAATAAATTATAAACTTAGAAATTATTTTATGGAAGTGTGTTTTAGTTTCATTATTTATTTAAGAATGAATTTCAATGATATTGTCTGCATTGGTATTTTAGGCTGGTAAGTAAATTACCTGAAGGGTAATTCCCTACGCCAGTCACATATCCTAAATTGGGGCGTGACAGGTGGGTCGTTCTAACAGACACGTGTCTGTTAGAAAGTTTCCCGCCATCATTGGCGCGCTATTTCTGACGGTTATTGGCGAAGAAGCTGACGGATTTTCTGACGGCTTGGAAAAGCCGTCAGAAAATCGGTCAGAAAGTTTTATTCAATTCATTTCCGTTAAAAGGGAGTCAGAAATACCATCAGAATTTATGACGGACTGTTGTCCGTCTGAAAATCCGTCAGAAATTGCGTGTTTTTTTGTAGTGAATGTATCTCTGCAACAATATTGAATATCAAGTGCTCACGGTTTCAAGTGAAAAACATTCAGATTTAATATATTTTGTTTTTATGTTCAATTTTTTTCCTTTCTTCTTCTCTGTTCCCATATCATTTATTCATATTTTTCAACGAGGAAGACCTTATCTGTCTAGATCATCCTGAATCTGTGATCATGTCAAAAATAGGTAGGCTCATGAACCAATTTTATAAATGGTGTTCTAAATTTATATAAGATATCATTTTTTCTTACATGTGGTATCAGAGCCTACTTGTATGTATTTAGGATCCCAATTATATTAAATCATAATTATGTGTTTATATCTGATTTATTGAGACTCCTCCTTTCTTGTCTTGATCCTTTTATTTTTTGTTGTTGAATATTACTATGAATGCTTTTTTTGGAATATTCAATGCACAAAAAAATAACTACCTTATTTCAGTCGCGATTTTGCAACAGATTTAACGCGAATTTGTAGTTTAAATTCATTTTCTATAGGGGTTAGTTCTTTATTTTCTTTAAGACTCATTTTTTGATTGAAATTGCATTGAAAAACACTTGAAAAGAAGCTGTTGAGGGCGGGTTTCGAGCTTCCAAGGAGTCGGGTCAATGGTTTCTCTTCTCCTATTGCCACTAAGGTTGCAAGACTTGATGAGACTATAATTTCTTTGTGCCACAAGGAGTTAGAATTTTTTGTTGACAAGCTAGATTGAGACCCACATTATGCCTTACTCCTAATTGAATTAGGAAAGGTAGTCAACATAATAATTGTAGCGCTGTCTCTTATCATTCCAGAGCATCAAGAATCACATCAATCACATTTGTATAGTCAATTTTATCCCCAAATTACTGAAGCTTGTCAAGGAAATAGTTTCCTTATATAGTCTCAACGTCCAACTCGATTTAGACATCCGGAACATCTGAATTTGAATTTATCTTTCCATAACCACAAAGACCATGTTATTTGGACCTCTAGATAAAACTTTATGCCCTAATTATCGAGACTGATCTAGAAAGCAAACAAAAAAAAATCCAAAAATATGTATTTGAAAGATTTCCTATTGAACTTATGACTATTTCCTCTGCATGAGCTCCGTGGTGGCTTGTGTGGCTCACACATTGCTTCATTTTTTTTCAATTTTTAGCATATTGTTCCTCCTTTTGTGACGGTCACTATGGTACAAGTTTTCATATTTTTCTACTGCTGCAAATATTTTTATTAAAAAAGCCATAATTGAGATTGTGATTTTGTTGCAATTTTGTCAGTCAATATAGACCAGTAGAGGTACTTGGTGTGTAATACTTCATTCTGGGAGTTTTATTTATGAGCATGCTAATTTGTGTGCTAGTTAGTTGGGCATTTAAGGTCCTGAATTTGAGTTCTATAAGTTTGTATGAATATATTCATACTAAAGTGGTTTTATTCATATTAAATTTGTAAGACTTATTTTTTGGGATAGTTCCACCTTATTACATACAATCATCTACCTAAAGGGCGTTATAGTGTGTTTTAATTTAGGAATGGCATGGAAGCATTTTGGGATTGGGAAATAAATTATTTTGAAAATCTACCTGCCCAAAGGGAATATTTTCATAATTAATTTATTGTCGGTTGGCTTCATACATTTGGGAATACCTTACATATTCTACATACTCTGCCCAATGAGAGATGTGGTAATGTGTTTCAGGACTCTAATTTATGGCTTGTAATATTAAAAGTGTATGTGATTTGCCTTATAACTGACATATTGAATTTTTTTTATGACACATTCTTTTTTGGCTTAAATAATAATACTGCTATTGTTGAGAAATTATTGGGAAGGAAGTTAATTTTGAAAATCTATCTGCCCAAGGGGATGATTTTCAGAATCAATTTATTTCTGGTTTGAATAATAATACTGTTATTGTTGAGGAATTAAATGACTCAAACTTAAAAAAATGGAAGAAAGGCATAGAATTTACCCAAGGAATGGCTTACCTAGACCAGACTTGATTGCTAAATCAAATATGTTTTAATGTTTGCTTGTTAATAATTGTTGGGTAAATTGGTTTTTCCATTTTGATTTTAATTTGAAGTCTTAAAATGAGCTAATATTAATATTGATTGTAATTGATTGAAGGCTTTAGTTTTTCCTTGCCAGTGATTAAAGCTTGGGCATTTTCTATTATTGATTGCAAAGCCTATAGACATTACTGTGAGGTATGCATGGTATTTTTGCCAATGTTATTGCTTGTTTTTTGTTTCTAGGCTTATGTTTTAATATGTTGGCCAAAGGGATTATTTAAAACCATTTATTTATGTTGTTGGTTTCTGGTTATGGCCTTTAAGGTTTTGGGCTATAAGATTTTGGATACCATGATAATTCTCCTCTTGGGTTGTTTTAATTTTATAGCTTTTAATATTTATAGCCATAATATCACGGGTCAATTTGTTTTAGTAACTCACATTTAATATTTATAAAATCTTATTCAAATGATTTAAAAGTTAGCCCAAAATCTTAAATTTTATGATATTATGGGCTTTTAATGTTACTGTAGTGTAGCTCAAAAATTTTTAACATCCCCTAAGGCTTTCATGTTGTGTGATATTGGGTATATTTTTTATTGAATATTTGGGTTTATGTTTGTGTTAGAGTGGTGACCCAAATTTGTTTTAGTCATTTTGGATTGTGTTATTGTTGGGCCAATTTTCCTTGAACTTTGTTAAGCTTAAATGTTGTATGTTGTAAAATAATTATAATGTACTTATTTTATAATTGTTGGTTCAAACTAATTGTTTAAGTTCATAAAGGAAGTTATTCTTATATTACTTGCATCTTTATAAGTTGCAAATTTATATGATTCCTTTAATTAAATGGACTATAAATTTTGAATTTTGAATGATAAATGTAATCTTATTTGTTGAAGCATATTATTAGAGACATATTTTAAGTTATTATGGTCTTATTTTCAACAATGAGCTAGACTATTTATTTAGTCAGGAAAAAGTTTACTTAGTTCAAAATTAAGTATAATCTTATTAAATTAAAACATTATTAGCATAATAAATTAATGATTTAATTTATGTTATGCTTATATTTTAATTAATATTTACGTCTTAATTTATACACACCATTGATGTCATGTGATTAGTATGCATTTTATTATTAAAGTGTAGCCACATCATCTTAAATTATGATCGAATAGAAAATTATATTAATTTCTTAATTAGCCCACAGGTATTAAGAAATGTTCATAATTTACTAGGTTCTATCATAAAGCTAGTAATTCAACTTTGTGTTAAAATCTTTACCCAAAGGTATATTTTAATACACGTTGATTCATATTTACATTTGATTTGTCTTATATTGGTAAGCTTATTATTATGTTTGATGGTTGATAATTTGGTTTGCAAGTTTAAGAAGTCCAAATTACAGACTAAAACAAGCCTCTCGACAGTGGTATTTAAAGCCTCATAATGTTATCTCTTCATTCAGTTTTGTAGACAACATTATGGATCAATGTATATATATCACAATGTTAGTGGGAGCCAAATAATCTTTTTAGTATTATATGTGAATGATATTTTGCTTGCAACTAATGATCTGGGGTTGTTGCATGAAGTAAAACAATTTATCTTTTAAACACTTTGATATGAAATATATGGGAGAAACATCTTATGTCATTAACATTAAGATTTATAGAGATAAGTCTTAAGGTATCTTGGGCTTATCTTAGGAAACCTATAGCAATAAGGTTCTTGAGAGATTTCAGATGAAAGATCGTTCACCAAGTGAATCTAAACATATGGAGTTGAAGTAGGAATAATGTTGTCATTATTGTTGAGCATATTGGTATAGAAGTAATGTTAGTTGATCCATTGACCAAGGGGCGTGGACCCATAGTTTTTAAGACACATGTATAAAATATAAGCGTTTTGAGTTCTTTTGATGTACTTGGTTAATGGGAGTTTTGTCTTATTTCATTACTATAGCATTGTAGACCCTATTATTACATGGCTGGATATATGCTTATATGCATTAATCTACATTTATTTACACATAATATTTTATTATGCATATTTGCCTTGACAAATGATACACTTATTGTTGTATATAAAAGATTGTTGGTAGTATATCTTTGTGATGGTTGTAAGACCATGGTGGAGCCAAGACTCAATGTCAATCTCAGCAAATTTTTGATTGATTATGTCTTACTATTTACACCATTTTGGAATTTTGAGACAATACATTAGCATATGTTATTGCTAGGAATGAACTTTTCTATTTGGCTCATGTAAGCATGTTGAATGAGAGAAATCATGGTGTACCGACATTGAATATAACACAGTAAAATCACATGTTGGTGCTATTTTCATACTACACTATTACATCACGACTTTAGTTTAGAGATTTATAATGTTTGTGACCATGGAAGGTTTTACATTAATTAAGAGTGCAATTACCGCCATAATTCGACATTTTTAAGTCCCATAATACTAAGTCATATAGGAGGCTATGTCCCTTAGATCGGTGTTTTTTTTTTTTTGGAAACTTTGGCCACACTGAAAAAAATTTCATTTCAGCTAGATAGTCGTTTGTAAAATAAACGTTTTATAAATTATATTATGTAATTAGTGTAACCCAAGTGGGAGAATGTTATAAATTTTCTATTATGGACTACCACTAATTGGAAATTTTATGATTTTATAAAACTGGCTGATTATAGATCCATTAGAAGACAAATAAAGTCCATATTGTGATCATTGTTGTTTCTA
This sequence comes from Ceratonia siliqua, assembly GCA_034509205.1. Lineage (NCBI taxonomy): Eukaryota > Viridiplantae > Streptophyta > Magnoliopsida > Fabales > Fabaceae > Ceratonia > Ceratonia siliqua. The sequence goes on from JASKGM010041222.1 coordinate 5,888, forward strand.
GCCTTTAAGTGCCTTGGTGGTATTAATGTGTTTGTCGACTTAGTATAGGCCCAATCCTATAGACCCGTAATGGAAGGGCCTATTAAGGTTATTTTATTTTTATAAAAGACTATGTCCTCTCTCCACTTTAAACCTAATAAGGGAGATTACTGATCTTTAGCTTGCCTCATTGACGGCCACCTTTCTAGTTAGAGTTGGAAAGGAAAAGCTTGTTTGTCTAGATCATCTTAAATCTATGATCATGTCGAAGACAAATATGCTCATGAACTAATTCTATAAACGGTGTTCTAAATTCATATAAGATATTAATTTTTCCTACAGATTTCACTTGATAATTAATTAAATAATCACTATAGGTGAACAACAACGGGGTCCACATATACCAATTAACTATAACTTCATCAATTTTCTTTTATATACGAATTAAAGTATGATATAAGGACTTAATTGAAACTTTTTAAATTATGAAAGCACAATATTGTCTCAATAAAAAAAAGACAGACCAAATTAAATTTTTTATAATATTAAAAAGACCAAAACTATATTTAAGACAATTTAATTTTATAATGTGCTAAAACAAAAGTACTATTAATCTATAAAACATAATATTATACATACCTGACTATGATAATTCACTACAACATGTTCGTTCAAACTAAGCCTTTATCTCCCCATCATTGTTTACTATAACTGTTAAGATTAGAAAAGTCATTTGCTTTGCTTATATCTATATTATATATAAAAGTTAGATATGCATTCTAATTTTATGCCAAGTTTTCAATAATAGTACAAAAGCATCTATTGTTTACACACACAAAAAATGATATCAAATTCTTAAAATTTTACACACTTTCATATAAGCTCTCTTAAATTATTAAAATTAATAATTTAATAATTTTTAAAATTTAAAGTTTAATATTTGGTTATGTACCTAGAATAAGATAATTCATGTATATTAATTAGTGTGACTCATATATTGTGTATTAATTATATTTTTTTACACACTTCTATATAAATCCTCTTAAATTATTAAAATTTGTAATGTGATATTTTCTATATGTTAAAATTCAATACTTGGTATATGTACCTAAAATATGATTATTCATGTATTTAGATTAGTGTACTTCATGTATCGTATATTAATTAGTAATTCATATATACTTCTATATAAATGTCTCAAATGGTTGAAATTAGTATTTTGACATTTTCTAGATGTTAAAGTTCAATGCTTGATCATATACGTACTTAGAATATGATAATTTCCATATCTATATTAGTGTGGTTCATGTATTGTGTTAATTAGTAATTCATGTAGGTAGATGCTAGGTTATATAATGTACTTATAAATACCCATTATATTTTGGTGATTTAAAGTAAGTTAAGACACTTAATCAAGAGATAAATAAGAATTGAAGTTCATCTCTTAGAGAAATGCTACTCTGCCTTCTTCCTCAAGAAAGTAATATTAAAGTATAGAAGAAGAGCACACGGAAGACATCGATAAAATACCAATTGTACTTTATGCTAAAGGGTCATGTCATGATTCTAAAAGAAGAAGAAAGAAGATCCAGAGGGAAAGAAATCAAGGAGTGAATTGTATTTCATGATGATGATGCATATGAAGGAGGTTTACGTTTATAGAATCAAAGAATGATAGCTCTAATCTAACAGTCATGTAACTGCACACTTAATAGTATTAAACTAACTCTCATTATGTTAAACCAAAGTACACAGTGGCAGGTGACTTAGCACTTGGTTCACCTCACACTCCCCCTTAAACTAAGTGTGGTGAAGTCTTCTAAACTTAGTTTATTCCTGAAGAATTCAAACTTTCCATTGGAGATGGCTTTTGTCAACCCATCAGCAACTTGATGATTTGAAGAAATGTGTACAACAGAATTTTCTTCTGCAAAACTCCTCTAACAAAGAATATATCTAATTCCAAATGTTTTGTCTTTGAGTGTAACACAAGATTCGCAGACAGCATAAAAGAGCTGAGATTGTCACAGTAAATGGTAAGGATTGAGTTAGATACTTCTTTTAGTTCACTTAGGAGAGATTATAGCTAGTTGATTTCAGCAACTACATTAGCTAAACTCCTGAATTCTACCTCAGTACTGGACCTAGATGTTGTATTTTGTTTCTTTGAAGACCAAGAGACTAGGTTGCCTCCAAAGTATACACAATTTCTAGAGACTGGCCTTCTATCAATCGAATCTATTGCCAATTTGCACAACAATAGCCAACAAAAGCCAGAGAAGAAGCTTTTCTGAGGTTCAGTCCATAATTCACAGTTCCAGCTAAGAACTTAAGGATTTTGTTGATTGCCTTCCAATGACAAACCAGTGGAGCATGCATGAACTGACAGACCTTGTTGATAGCATAAGAAATTTCAGGTCTTGTTACAATTAGATATTATAGAGCCCTAACAATTAACTATAAAATTGTGGGTCATTCATATGATTACTCCCACAATTTAGTAGCCTAAACCCAGCTGTCATTGGTGTTTGAATAGGATTTATGGTCTCCATCATGGTCTTAACTAGGAGATCCTTGATGTATTTTGATTAGAAGAGATGAATTCCACCATTAGAAGTGGGTTGGGCTCAGATGCCCAAGAAGTAGTTCACCAATCCAAGATCTTTCAAGGCAAACTCCCTATTGATGTTAAAAATTAGAGTGGTTACAGCTTGCTCAGAATTGCCTAGTATGAGTATGTCATCAACATACACCATAACATACATTGAACTTCCTTAGAATGCTTAATGAACAGGAAACTATCACATTTTACTGAGTTGAAGCCAAAATTACAGAGGGCTTGTGCTAATATTTCAAATCAAGCCTTTGAGGCCTGTTTCAACCCATAATTTTCCTTATTAAGCTTGTAAACTAGTGGCCCAATAGATGATTTTGTTTCAAACCCTGGTGGTTAGAGCATGAACACTTTATCTTGTAACTTTTCATTGAGAAAATCATTGTTTACATTTATTTGGTGAAAGCAATGGTGAGAAGCACTCTAATTGTGGTGGGCTTTACTACTAGACTGAAGGTTTCCTCATAGTCTATTCCAGCTTTTGGTGAAAACCCTTTGCAACTAATATGGCTTTGAGTTTGTTGACACTGCCATCAGGACTTTCTTTGATCCTAAACACCCATTTGCAGCCAATTGGCTTTCTTCCTTTGCGTAAGGTGACCAAGGACCAAATTTGGTTTCTTAAGAGAGCTTGGTACTCTTCATTCATGGCACTCCTCCATTTAGGCTGAGCAAAAGCCTCTGCTGCAGTGGTTAGCTCTTTTATTGCTAAGTGAACCTTGGGTTAAAATATACCAGATTTTACTCTGGTTGTCATATGATTATAGCCAAATTCATATGGCAATGATACATTTGGAGAACCAGTAGAGGAACCATTAGAGAGTGCATTTTGAAAACTGTTAGGATTGTTTGTTTCACCTATGGCAATTTCCTCAATGAGGTTGGTGACAGCAGGCCTGTGATAAGGATTTTCAAGATTATAAATGTAGTTTGTTTGAGTCTCATTACCATCAGGTTCAGTACCATCAACATCATGACTAGAGATGGACCATTTGGGAGAGGAATATTGATCACCAAAAATGATAGGGAACCTCATGTCTATATGGAACAGCATTGTTAAAGCATTGGGTGCTGACATTAGTGCCAGAGTTACTATGAGTAGGCACACATGGGGTAATAGGAACAATGTTATCCTTATAAAGGTTTGCAGGTAGTGAAACTAGAAAAGATACCAAGAGGATGAGAGAAAAGGGTGTTGAAAAGATATGCCTAAGAGGTTGGTGTTACAGATGAGCTAGACAGTTTGAAAGGAAAGGAATGCTCATCAAAGATGACATCCTTGGAAATATAGAGTTTACCATCTGAGCTTAAGACTTATAACCTTTATGACTGGTGGAATAGCCTAAAAAGGTATAAGGAGTGAACCTGAATTGAAGCTTTTGTGTGTTATATGGTTTAAGGTTAGGATAACATGAGCAACCAAACACTTGGAGAAATTTATAATCTGGTGTGGTGTGGATAGATAGAGTAGTTCAAAGGTGACTTATTGTTCAAAGATGATAAGGGCACTCTATTAATAAGAAAAACATAAGTCTTAAAAGCTTCACTCTAGTATTTTAATGGGAGATTAACATGTGCAATTAAGGTGAGGCTTACTTTTACCACATGTCTATGTTTTCTTTCAGTGGTCCTATTTTGTTCATGTGAATATGGGCATGTAATCCTATGATGTATGCCATGTTGGGTTAGAAACGAAGTGAAAGCCTTGTATTCACCCCCATCAGTTTGCAAGGACTGAATTTTGTAGGGAAATTGGTTTTCAACCATGGTTTTGAAAGCAATAAAGGTTGATAGTGCTTCTGGCTTTGCTTTAAGCATGAATATCCATGAGTACTTGGTGAATTCATCTATAAAAATGTAGTATTTAAATCTTTCAGGTGAACTAGTTGAGGATAGTCCCCACAAATCAGAGTGGATAAGCTGGAATGGATAAGTGTACAATGTATGTGCTGGGAGATGAAGTTTTATGTAATTTTCCCATACAACAAGCTCAGTAGAAATCAAAGGCACTCTTAGTGATATTTACAGGATTACATTTTTTAAGAACTTGAGCAACAACATTTTTGGAAGGATGGCTTAACCTATAGTGCCACAAATGAAAGGGAGATAAAGGAACTTTACAATGTGACTGAAGTGCTGTGGTGTTACAATGAAAGTATGGTTTCTGGACTGAAGTATGGCACTATAGGTTAAGCCTATAGGTTAATCTAACACCATAGGTTAAGCCACAGCACTTCAGTCCACAGCACTTCAGTAAAGAAGTATGGCTCAACATAGTTCAACTGAAGTATGGTTTCTGGAATAGGTGAACTATGTTGAGGCTTGAAGGTGACTAGGTTATCAAAGAGATAGACTCTATCTTTAAGAATTCCTTGGAGAACCACAACTTTGGTATCTTGAGTTTTGACAAGACAAATATTAGGGTGAAATTCAAAAAACACTCTATTGTCTTTGGAAAATTGAGAGAAACTTAGCAAGTTTTTAGTAATTTTGGGCACATGAAGTAAATTAGTGAGTGTAAAGGGTTATAAACAATAAGGTGAATGAAGAGAAGAAAACCTAATATGATAGATAGGGAGACCTTTACCATTTCCCATATTCACCTTTTCATGACTAGTGTAGCCCTGTTTTAGCATTAGATTTTCAAAATTTGGAGTCAAGAGATGAGTTACACAAGAATCAGAGTACCATCCTTATTGTGCTACACCAGAATCTGGGTACCATCCTTGTTGTGCTAGTGGATCATAGTTAATTGTCATTGCATTCAATTCAACAAGTGACTGCAATGAAGGCCTTGGATTATAAGTATCTCTAGTAGCTACTATGATTGAACTAGTGTGTTAAGCAAGCTAAGCTACTGATTGTACAGATTGATAGTAATTTGAGTAATTATTTCTCTGATTGTCACCATTTCCTGATTGTGTGAAGGACTGCTGATTAGCTTCAAAGGAGTCATGTGTTTTATTGGCTTGAATTGACCCACGTTGGTAGTTCTCATTATATGTATGATAACAGTAATATGCTAAGTGGCCAAACTTGGCATTGAGGTTTATCCTTGCCTCTTCCCCTTCCTCTATTATTTTGACTAGACCTTCCTCTCCTTGATGAATTATAGGAATTATAACCTCTACCAGTGGAGTTTTCAGGATTTACTCTAGCATAGTTTGCAGGTGATGCATAACTTACCGGGTATGGTGTAGAATAGTAAGGATTAAGAGAAGTAGTATATTGACTGGAATGTGGTGTAAATTGTGGTGCAAACTGATAACTAGCTTTGGTATGAGGAGTAAAGGAATTATAATTTCCTTGGCTAGTGGATACATTTCTGTGTGTAGCAATGTTGACAGATACAACATCAAGATGTTTTGAGTGTCTTTGTTATCTATTTTCTTAGGTTAACAATAAGGTTTCGATCTCCTCTACTGTAGAAGATCAAACTTCGATAAAACTGTAGTTACAAAAGCATCAAATTCCTCACCTAGGCCATTAAGAATGGCATCCAAATGTTATAAAGTGGTTACTTGGTGACCCACAGCAATCAATGCATCTACTGTTTGCTTAATCTTAAGAAGGTATTTTGTGATTGACAGAGAGCCTTTCTTGGTGTTTTGAAGTTGCATTTTGAGTTTCTTGATTCTTGCTTTGGTTTGCGAAGCAGAGAATCTTTTTCTTTGTCCCAAATCTGATGTGCCGATTCACATCCAACCATTTTAGTAAGCATATTGTTGGACATTGAAGATAGGAGCCATGAAACCAATAACTGGTCTTGTTGCTCCTAATTATGAAATTCAAGATTGCTTTGATCTGCATTTGATCCAAGAAATTTCTCTAGAATTGCATGTGGTCCCTCGATAAATTTTTTGAGTTTGTAACCTTTGATGACAGCCAGAACCTGCTACCTCCATAGTAGATAGTTTTAAGCTTCAAGCTTCACTGAAATTGGATGTGTGAAGACAATAGGTATGAACTTTGAATTTGACTAAGAAGGTGATTCACCATTTGTGTGGGAATGATTCTCAGCTCTTGATTAATCCATTACAAGCAAGATCTTTTACAGCTCTTATACCATGTTATGATTTTGAGAGAAGAAGAAAGAAGATCCAAAGAGAAAGAGATCAAGGAGTGAATTTTATTTCGTGATGATAATGCATCTAAAAGAGGTTTACATTTATAGGATCAGAGAACGATAGCCCTGATTTAATAGTCATGTAATTGCACACTTAAGGTCCCGTTCAGTGTGCCGCATAGGATAAGATACTGGATAGTATTGTATAAGCTATCCACCTGATAAGCTTTTATACCATCATGTGTTTGAACTCAATAAATATATAAAAACATCATTAAATTTTAGACTAATTATTTTTTTAAAAATTTTTAGTTATTTTTTAGACTACATTTTTAAAAAAACATATTTTTTGGACTAATTATTTTATTTATTTTTTTGCCTAATTTTAGATGAAAAAAATATATTTAGGTTTAGGGGGTATTTTGGAGATAAAAAAATTTAAGTCTTATACGGAGTTCCTTATCCGTCCTTATCCGACCCCTCCCCCTATATTTAGTTATCCACCATTAACTGTATAAAAAATGATAATCGGATAAGTTAATACAATTCGTTGTACGCGCTAAACACAGATTGTATTGTCTTATACTATCCAGTGTTGTCTTATACGGCACACTGAATGCACCCTAAGAGTATTTAAATTACTCTAATTATGTTAAACTGAAGTACACAGCGGCAGGTGACTTAGCACTTGGTTCACCTAACAACCTATACCAATAAATACCTATTGTATTTGGTGATATATGAAAAAATTACGTTAAGTGGATACTCTTTTTTTTTTTTCTAATTAATTGAGCTTGAATTATCTCTTTAGTTATCTTTTTATTTATCTTTTGTTTCTATTTTTTACTTTAATTATTTTTTAGTTACAAGTAAAAGTTTGTGATACGTAGAGAAATTGTATCAAGTTGACACTCTTTATTTTCCTTATTTTTTGCTAATTAATTGAGATTTATTATCTCTTTAGTTGTTTATTTATTTATTATTTTCTTTTTTTTTCCTTCTTCAATTATTGTTTAGTTACCTCTAAAAGGTGGTGGTGATTTTCTTTCTTCCTTTATATGTTTATTTATTTTCCAAAAATTCTAATGTAAACCTTATCAAAATTCATATATTTTTTAATTATCTGTGTAACTCCATGTAAAAACTGAGTTGAGTTTTTGTTAAGTAGATGCCCTCTTTATTTTTCTTTGTTTGTTTTAAAATTAATTATCTCTTTAGTTATTATTTTAATTTTAATTTTTTCAATTATATTGAGAAAGAAAAATCAATGAGTTTATTGAGTTTCAAAATTTCTATGTTCATATGTTTTTAACATTGAAATTTTTTTCATATATTTAAGTTATGTGATTTTTGACATTTTTTAATAAATAATAATTTTTTATTAATAAATTTTAGAACTAGTTATATAATATAGGATGAAAATTCGTCCACTAAACCTTATATTGCATCCATTACATTATTATTAAACTCAATCTTAACAAAGTTCTAACTAAAGATTGAAGCTCAATATAAAAATTCTAACAACATTATTTAGAGTTTTTTGTCCTTTCTTGCTTAAAGTTCTATACGTGATTGTTGATAGTTGAGATTAAACTTTTAAAAGATTTTTGTCCAAGCATGATTGGTACTGTAATTACAGATTCAAAGAACTTAGCAAACTTTCTTCTTAATTTATTTTGTTCAATTAATCATTTGGATGAGCTTAAGAAAAGAATTTTATGAAAGTGTTTCAATTAGAAAGACTTTTATTATAAAGAAACGTTATTTTACTTTTAGATATAATTATTAAGAAATATTTTTAAACAAAAGAAAAGAAGCTGCAAATATAACATAATGATATACTTATGTACGGGATTGTCTTGCTTTCATTGGACAATGTTTATGCACAAATATTCTAAGGATGATTCTGCATGTTAACATTTGATATTTTTATACCTCTAGACAGGACATTCGTCCCAAGACAACATAAAAGTCTTGTCTCCATGTCACTCCTTCAATTATTTCCATTATGTGCTTAAACTCCACCAATTCAAGAACAAATCATCACTCAAAAATTTCCATTATGATCCTAATGGAATGGCCATTAGAATAGATTACTTCCACTAAGATAGTGAGAATCTCACCTTTCCAGTCTCATTATATAGGTGGACAAAGCCTCCATATGCAATCAACTGGATGAGTGAGTTTACAATTTGAGCGAAGGCTTCCATAAATACCCCAAAGAATAAATCCAACTAACCATCACTATGTCACCTCTCATTCTAACATGAGGTTTTAATAGACCCAAGTATAGGGCCCAAGTGTATGCAAAGGTTTGTGTTAGTGCACAGTGTGCAGAAAAAGCATACGAACCTTTAACCTAATATAGGTTATCCCAAAAAGAAAACCCCAAAATAACAAGAAAGTGATATTATATATCATCTACCCTAAGGTGTATACAGATATAACAATTATCTTCATCTACCCTAGGATTTTAACAGTTCATGCTTTTTATGGAAAGTGGTAAACAACCACACATAAAACAGTAATAAAACAAATAAACACTCACTAAAGCAATTAAAAATATATACAACATGCTGAAACAATTACACAGAATTATTATACAAGGGAAGGGGTATCAAACATCATACAAAGCACAGATAAGTTATTAAGGGTTTGACTCTCTAATGTCCCCAGTGGAGTCGTTAAACTGTCACAATATGACGGATGGCTGAAACATAAATATTTTATAAAAAAAATAGAATCGCCACCAATTAATTAGGAGGATAATTGGAATCTCCTAAAATATGAAAAACTGGCCTTCGAAATCAGAAAAAAAATTCGAGAGTGAAATTACGAGTAAGGAAGGTGTTAGGCACCCATAACGTCCATCGTTAAGGACGATTACCCTTAATTGCTTGAGCTTTAATTTTATTATTTTAATTTTTTAAATTACCTCTTTTACTAATGCGATAAAGATGAAAGATAAAAAATTAGACATGACTTACTGTGTAAAAGCCTACTTATCCCAGTGAGGATCAATGTCTACGTAGTTCAATATGATTGAAGATATACTCAGAGCGGATATATGATCTCAACCCTAAGGCAAATAATATTTTAGTTTGCCTAGGACAGATGTATGATTTCAACCCTAAGATAAATATTTTGATTGGATAAGATAATATGAGAGAATAAATCTCCACTTAAAATCTTTAAGGGCTAGGACAATGTGGGAGGACGAATCTCCACCCAAAAGGGAAAAAATACTGCACTGTTGGGTGCGATGACATGCAGTAATAATGGGTAGACCCCACTTCTAAACAGTGGGCCCCACACCCACAGAAGTGGGGTCCACCCCACATCTCTGAGATACGGGCGCACTCACTTGAGTGCGCATGTAATACTAAACAATTCTTCCATCCAAAGCCTATGAATGAAATAAAATAATATCAAATAATAAATCTTCATATAAAGTTTAAAACAATATGAAAAAATAATTTTCTACATATTATTTACAAAAAATTAAGCCTATAAGGAAAATATATTTCCACATACAACCTAACTATTATAAAAAAACAATTTTCCATATAATGCACATAATGAAAAAATGATGATTTTTAAAATCATCTTTGGTGAACAATGAATAAAAAAACCAATCCTTAAAACGCCATTATTTTCTTTTGCCTATTTTAGGTCTTTAAAACCCAATTTTTGTATGAAGAACTTCTTAAATGATTTGGGCCTTTTAGAACTCTTAACATTTCAAATAATATTTCAATTAGGCTCAAAATTGGTTTAATGGACTTATAGGGATAATTTTAATTAATTGGAATTAAAAAATATTTATTTAAACCATAGAAAATCCTTTGATTAATGGGGATTTTTATAAACCACTTTCTAACTCAATCCATGCTCATAATTTCCAAAACCCAATTCATTTCATTATAGAAAGGCTTTGGGACCCCTTTATTTTATTCTATGGAGAAGTTAATTCCTAGAAGCCTTTGGAGCCTGACATTTATCCCTTGATTTAGTTCCCATATTTTCAGAGTTTATGAATAGGAGACTAAAAAATATCAAATACCAAATAAAGCATGCATAAACTAACTAACTACAAAAGAAAGGCTTACGCCATAAATCCAAGTGAGAAATGGGGCCAAACAACAGTAAAAAATAACCTTACAAACAAAATAAAAATATTATACAACTCAATTGAAAGAAACTAAGAAGAATTACAGATAAACAAACATAGGCACATATGTAAAGTACAGCATATAATATTATTTTGTGAGCTCAGGAGCAAAAGTGGTATTGTTGTTTCCAAAGAAGGGCCAACTAGACTTTCCATGCGGAATTGCAACTTAAAGTAGGCTTTAACTATCTTCAATACATTTTCCAAGAGCCAAATTCCTTAAACACAAACTATAATCGTATCTTAGCCATGTATAAACACCTCCCACAAAAATCTGACTTTAAGATGCCAACAAAACATGTTGTAAAGGGGAATGGGAATCCAATTTGACCACAAAAGAACACAATTTTGTTACTACGAAATCAGCTCAAAGAACTTTACTAATCTTATGCTATGATCAAGAGATAAATTCACTCTAACCCAGCTGCATTTCAAACTTTAATCAAGCAATCATATTTTGAAACCAGAAGCACCTTTACATGAGTCAACTATAATAAAGCAAACTAACCGTCACTATGGTTTGTGTTGCATAAAACCAAATTAAGACCCATCCAAAGCAGGAACAAAATAGATTAAAGGAAACAAGCCTTCTATTTGGGAAAAATATAATCTCATTTAGAACCAACCTAAACAAAAGGTATTGATAACCAATCATATTCGTAATCAATTAAAACAAGATATATTGATAGCAAGTCAGCCTCATATCTGAAGCTAAAACGAAATGATATTTAAAACCTCAATGTTTATTAAAGGTTCCCAACATCCATAATGCCCTTTTTGCCCAGGAATCCCTGGGTTTCATATCAGGGTAGCACATATTATTTTTTTAGACAGACAACTAAAATAACGCATTAAAATTACGGTGACATTGTTTCAAATCCCCACGAAATTAGAACAACTTATATCACAGCAACCTATTTTCCCCAAATTAAATTAACTTGAAACTAGCAAACCATACCACATCAGCATGCCCTTCTCAAATTGATTTATCAACACCGTTTACAACAATATGCTTTAACAAATCAAACCGAAGTTGAATACAACAGATTGAAACTCAAAACATACTCTCCAGAAATTAAACTCGTCCCCAAAATTGAACTAGGTATGCTAGATGCCCCTCACCAAAAACCTTGTTCAGAAATCAAATCAGACTAGAACAAGAATAGCACATTAAATTCACAGACACATGCCTTTCCCTTGAAATCAACTTTAAGTTGGAGGATAACAACTTAATCATGGCAACCTGTTTATCATATTCAAATCTCCTTGAAGTTGGAACACAACAAATTTAATCACTGCAACATGCTTTTCAGATTAAAACGACTTAAAGTTGAAGCCAAAAGACTACTCCCAGTAACATGCTAAAAGGAACAAAATTAACCACAACAACATGCTGAAAATTAACCTTAACAGATCCATCCTTACATCATGTTTTAATCAACCAAAATAAAGAAGTCTTAAACATATGGGTTTAATTACGAGTAGTGCTGTTCAAACTTCAAAATATTGCCTTAGACATTACCAAAGAACACTCCAAGTGTATGAAAATGAGATTTAGGTACCCAAGTCCACCCATTAGTTTTAAAAGGAATGATGTCAGATTTCTTTTAAAACCTAAAACAGAATGCTTTTCACAACAAAATTCCTGATTTCCCAATCCAACAAAGCTTGTTTGTACAACAACAATTTTCCATCTACTCAGAAAAATCAACTTTGACAATACATAGTAATATGGCGCTTAGCAGCCAAAAAAAATATCACTTCTGGTAGGAGACAATCTCAAAGCAATAATAATAGCATAAAAACAAAGACTAAATGAAGGTAAAAGAATAACATCAAGAGATTCTAACACATTAAAAACCAAACATACTTCAAAACAAGACCCGTTTAAAATTAAATACAACACCTAATCAAACTTTTAATTTTAATCACCAGTGCTATGTTCCCTAAACAATTTTAAATCAACAATTTCATAAACTTGAGGCCCCGAAATCATTTTAATCAACATACCCATGGACTTAAGGCTTTTCCAAAGCTACAAAATCCCCATCAGAACCAAGATTCAATGTGAAATCAGTATCAACATTTTTTTTTAAAACAGAAACAAGTCATTATTACCAACCAAATTGAATTAAAAGCTCAAAAATCCTGCTTTATCTACCAAGTTATGAATAAAAACCCAAATCCCTGAATCAATCATGCTATGGATTCATGGACACATCTACCATAAGCAATACCCCTTTGCTCACCTGCCATCATCACCCAGCCAAAATAAAACTAAAAATAAAAGGAAGATGCCTTACCTTCTCTGATGCCACAATCGAGTCCAACCTTGAATTCTCTTCCAACTCATGTTATAACTTTCTTGCAGAAACTGATTCCTCAAACCTTCTTCCTTCTTCAGAAATTTCTCTCTTCTTCTTTCGTAGATTTTTGCTTTTTTCTCGTGTTCAATTTCTCTCCTTACTTTTAGCTTCCTCCCTTTTCAAAAATTTTCTCTTCTCCTCCTTTCTGCAGATTCGGATTCCTTCTTTTATAGTCGAAAAAAACCAGACCCAAAATACCATAACCTGCTTCCTCTGTACCCGAATAAACCTCTTTCTCCTTATCCCCAAATGAACTGGCTGTGAGCTAGAGCTTGGGTAAAGAGAAAAGATCAACAAAAGCTTCAAGAGGAACTCTGATCAAGGAACCTGATCTCTGCAAATCTAGAGCATTAGTGGGAGATAAGAAAAATCTTGGCCACCGGACACATTCCACTGTAGTAGAGCGTGGGTATCGACCAAAGTTGGCATGTTGCAGCAGAATGGTGAGAAAGAGAGGGAATCAGAGGAGTGTGTGGTTTGCTAAATGGGATGGAACTAGAAGCTTGTGGAATAAAGGAAGGATTCACGGCTGGTACATAGATCGGTTAGATGAAGGAAATTGGATAAGTTTAAATGAATGTTGTTTTTCAAGTGGGTGGGCTGCAAGGTGATGGGCTGAATGGCATGGGGGTGTGGGTTATCAAATTGGGTAAGTGGAGCATTTTGATTTTGCCTTCCTTTTTTAATACTTGGTCTTTGTATATTTTCCTTCTTCTCAATTTTCTTTATTTTAATTTTTTAATTTTTGATTTTTTTATAAAAGAATATGATATAAATTTTTTTCCCTTTTTAATTTTTTTATTATTTTCATATTTTGTACTTTTTTGTCAATATCACCACTTTTCCTTATTTTTTTTGTATTTTCTTAATTTTCCTTGACTTTTGCTTTTTTTCAAAAATTTTAAAAATTTACCTGGACAAAATTAAGTGTTTATTTATCCTTCTTTACTTGCTTCTTAATAGAGAAAATAGAAAAATCAACGATTTTTTATATTTTTTATGAAGAACAAGTAAAAATAAAAAACATGAATTTTGTCTAGAAGAGATGAACGGCAGGAAAACATTTACATCGAGATATTTTCATTATTATTATGGAAAAGGACATATCTCTGTGCCAAATAATTTTGAACACAGCAAGGGACAAATCTCTATACCGGGCAATTTTAAAACACAATAAGGGACAAATCTCTATACCAGGTGATTTTAAAACACGGTAAGGGACAAACTTCTATACTGGACGATTTTAAAACACGGTAAGGGACAAACCTCTAAATCGAGTGATTTTGAAACACGACAAGGGACAAACCTCTGTACCATATATTTTGAAACACAATAAGGGACAAACCTCTATACCGGATAATTTTAAAACATGATAAGGGACAAACCTCTATACCGGGCGGATATAAAACATAGTAAGGGACAAACCTCTATACGGGGTAATTTTGAAACACGGTAAGGGACAAACCTCTATATAAGGTAATTTTAAAACACGGTAAGGGACAAACCTCTATACCGGATGATTTTAAAACACGATAAGGGACAAACCTCTATACCGGATGATTTTAAAACACGATAAGGGACAAACCTCTATATCGGGCGATTATAAAACACAGCAAGGGACAAACCTATATGCTAGGCGATTTTAAAACACAATAAGGGATAAACCTCTATACCTGGTGAACATAAAACACGGTAAGGGACAAACCTCTATACCAAAAAATTGTAAAACACAGCACAGGACAAAGCTTTATACCAGGTACTTTTGAAACATGGCAAGGGACAAACCTTTATACCAGATGATTTTAAAACACGGTAAGGGACAAACCTCTATACCAGATGATTTTAAAACAACCTGTAATGCCTTAAATTTTTTAAAATAGATATACACAAAAAAATGATAAATAAATGTGTGTGTGGGGGTCTCAACATAAATAATCTAAAGTACAAGGACTAACTTGCAAATTTAACTTTTTATATTTGCAAAAAAGACCCTCCTCTCCATTTAAAAACAAAAAAAAAAAACCTTATAATTCCTATCTACACCCCCATGTGCGGCGCCTTTTCGCCCCCCCTCTGTAAACCGAAACTCCACTTCCCATTTCTTCTACGCGGCGCACCATTAGAGAAGTTCTACAACCCTTTTAGTTTTCTCCTCTTCCCCACTGTGACTTCCTCCTTGACCGTCGCCTGTCTCTGTCCAATAGCCACCGTCTACAGCTGTTGTTGAAGTGCCGTGAATAGTAGTTTCATCACTTTGGCCGTGATGTTGCTCAAGGTGGAGATACAGTCCAAGTAACATCGGTTTTTGTGTGTGAATAAGCTTAATTTGTTGAGGAAGAGGTTAAGAGCAACTCCATATTTTAGGTAACTTTATCCATTTCATATGAGGTTCAAATTTGTGTGGTCAAATTGTTCAGTATCCTTCTTGTTTGAGAAATTCTGAAATTTGAATTTTGCTTTAGATAATGATTCTTCATTGTTTTGGGACAATTACAGTATCTCAATTTCCCACTTCTTTCTATTCTCTCACTGCCCTTCTCTCTTGCTCAAATTCATAAATTATTATTGGTTATTTAGACTTAAATTCTGGATGCACACCAATTGTTCGATAAAATGCCAAAGAGAAAACTATGTTAAATTCATACTTTGCTCCTTAGACTACTATTGCATTAATGGCTGAAAGTTACTGTTAGCCACTAGTTGAATTCATGTTGGAAAGTCTAACTGTGCAAAGTGAACATTTCACTATATACATATACATTAAATTGTAACCCCTTTTAATGGTTGGGAATTTGGAAGTTAAACTATAGTAAATTTTTATTCAAGTATGGTTGGACTAAAAAAAAATCATAGTTATGCGAGTCAAGTCATTTTCTAGTTATTAGAGTTATAATAGAAAAGTAGCGATAGATTTAGTATACTGATGGATTATGCATATATGGTTACATATAGGCTTGTCCGAAATCAACCCGTTGGAACAAAATCAGTCCTGAAGTAGAAATATTTGGAGCTTGATTATTAAGTCTCCAAATTTAGCAAAGTGAATGGATTCTTACTTATCTCTTGATGTCTGAATTGCTAAATTTTAATTTGTGATTCAATGACTTTATTTAAGTATGATTTGGAAGTATTTTTTGAGAAACGTGATATATATATATATATATATATATTGATTACTATGTTCTACTGTATGAATTGTTTCTCATAATGATTATGGGAAAGCTTGAGTGGTATGAAATTTGTGATCTGTAGAATTATATTCTGGGATCTGTAGTAGAATGGTGGTAGAACCACTAGGTGCACCTAGGTCACAACCTTTATCAGTTGAGGGCAGTTCTTGATAAAAGGTACTTCTATCAGTAAGTGCAGTTC
>JASKGM010041243.1:2608-22454 GCA_034509205.1 Ceratonia siliqua
TATCTTATCTCCAGCGGCGTCCTGAATAAGGCCTAACGTCATGTTTTGTGCGCCTTATAAGATAAGATTATATTATATATGAGACATTGGATAGTATTGTATAAGCTATCAACTTGATAAGTTTTTATACTATCATGTACTTATTGTGACAAAGTATAACACAATGAATTATATAACATAATCATATCATGATTTGTTGATGAATCATATAGGATTAGATAAAATAAAAGTTTGACTGTTTTAACTGAAATATCCTTAGAATTCTTTTACAATTAGTATTTTTGTGTAAAGATTAGACTTATAAATATTTTAATAATTTTAATAATATTTTGTATTAAATTAGGCAAAAACAATTTTAATAAATTTCATGTTATTTTTATATATTATTTTTGTATTAAAATTAGACTAAAAATAATGTTAGTAAATTTAATATTATTTATATTTTTTTTGTAAATATTGACTAAAAAATAATTATAATAAATATAATACTTTTTAACCTTACATAATTTATTGTATACATCAAATATCCTATAAAAATAAATTATATTAATTTATATTATCATATTCAGCCGTGTACATTCAGGAACAAAGAATGATAATTTGGATTGGAGAAGTAGTTTGTGCGTTGGACAATATTTTAGTTGTATTAATTATATTACGGTGAAACTTGAAAGCGACCAAATATTTTTTCAAAAATGATGCTTGTATATTAGGGGTAAAGTTATATCATTATACACTACATTAAAATTATGACATATGATAATATTTTATTTTTTTTCTTTTAATTATCATTTTTTTTAATGTAAATTAATGTACCTTTTGATGGTGTATGAATATCAACCCTCATATTTCTTTTATGTGTCGTCAGTCGTCACCCTAAAATAAACGACCATATGAGCTGGCTTTGCCGATATGCCCCTTCTAATTATATAGATTAGGATTTTTGGGTAACCCAATCAACGTTTCCTTTTTCTCCCATGGTGACTGCCTGACAGTGCCTATCCAAAAAATGTGTATTTCCTGGACCCACTTAATCTCTCAATATATATCTAAATCTCTTCTATCATTTTCATAAAGTTTTCATGTAATCAATTTTCTGTGGAATTTCTTTCCCTGTGCTAATCAAAGGAAATTCTTAGCGTGACTTATTATAAAAGATAACGAACCCAATTCAAGAGATTTAAATCTTATTATATTTTTTTGATAACATAATAAGATTCAAATTTTAATTTACGGGTGTTCTACTCTAATTTAGTTTGTCATTTAATTTAATTATATAGTCCTTCATAAGCATGTTTCAAGATTAGATATTTCTATTAGATCAAGATGATTTCAGATATAAATACAATATATTTAATTAAATATTTTATTTATATTTATTAGTTATAATATTATATATATTATATTTATATTTTTTTTAATATGACAATATTATATATGTACATAAAAAATCTAAACCTTATTTTTAGTGGGCCAATATATATTTTTATTTCTATTTCTCTTCCCCATTTTCCGTAATTGTTTATTGCTATTGGTCAATAACCATTTTCACCTAATGAAAGGGGGTAAAGTAAAAAAAATGAAAGTACCACAAATTTAAGGTAGTGGGGAGGTCTATACGGTGAGAGTTGGACCAGCATGGTGCTTTTCAGCAGTCCAGCGTCTTTATATGCAGTTTGGATGGGCAAATTCTAAGTCACAACAAAAAGTAAGCCTTCCATGCCTATGATGGATGTAACAAGACACTGCAAAATCATTTTGAGACTCTTTCTTGCCCAATCAATTAGGGAATTCTATTGCGTCCCACATTTAATTTTTGCTACTGTTTTAATCTGTTGCACTTAGTTTTGATTCAGTTTTATTACATCAGGGGACAAAAATGGTACAACTAATTAAAATAGCAATTTGGGTCTATATGGACTCTATACCAATATTTTAGCATACACATGTTAGGGAAAAAAATCAAAACATATTTTAAAGAATATTTTTTCAAGAGCCATACTTGATTTGAAAATTAAAAAAAAATGAAAAATAGAAGAAATTAATATTAAAGTACCAAAGTGAAATATGTTAGCTTGGGTAAGGAAATAAAATAGTACCAAACTGCCAAAGTTAAATAAAATGGTAAATTTATAAAAAAGAAAAAGGAAATGATAAATTTGGAAGAAATAAAAGAAAGAGGAGAAAAAAAAAATCCATAATTTAGTCCATCTCAGCAAGATCCATAGCCCAATATGGCCAGTGCCACGGTGAGCGGATCTTTGCCTTAAACAACGGCTTTTTCTCCTTTCACCACCCTTTCGTCGTCATGATTCATTCACACCCTTCTCTTTTTCTTCTCTGCAACTCTCTCTGAATTACAAATCTCGAAAGGCTAAAAAGTTAGAGAGAGAAGACACTCACAGGCATAGCAACAATTCACGTTTCTTTCCAAATATTTTCTTCTCTCACTTTTTTGCCAGCTCTGCAAGCCTGTCCTCCATACCCATTTCTTATCTTTCTCTCCCGTGCCTCTCATCCCACCACCATCATCACAGTGAGAGATCTCAGGTACGTAAATTCCCTTCATCCGTCACTCGTATCTGTTTGGTCAATTCTCAAAACTATTGTAATTCTACGATCTCTTGCTGCACTATTTGTTATCTGAATCAATGTTCTGATCATTTTATAATATAGTACCACAATTGTTGATTTGGCTCTGGATATTATTGTGGTAACTTTAATGGAAATTCGTAGTTTTCTTTTTTCTTCTGGTGATCAATATGGTTTTTGATCTATTGGGTACCACCTATTCTGATTTGATTAACAGGTATTAGCTCTCTGATTATCTGTTATTCTCTCTTTAGTTTGTTGTGTGATCTCACGCCTGCATGCATTTGTCATGACTTGAAAATTTTGAAGCTTCGATCATTTACCATATTGTCCATTGGCTTTTCGTTTAAGAAAGAAATGATTAATGGGGCACTACCGCACTAGACAAGAGATGCTGGTAGATCTTAGCATTCGGCTCTGTAGTGACAAATCAAGTCGATCTCCTATTTGTAATTTACAAAACTGCATATGCTTCTGCTTACTATTTAATTGGTAGCTCAGATCAGATTAGTGCTCAAAATTTCATTAGTCTTTTTAATTAAGTTCAGAGCCCTTGTCCAGTGTATTGCCATCATTCATTTGTTTATATATGATTATTGTTTTCTTAGATAGCTTCTCAGATATCAGAATACTAGAAAGAATTTGAAAATTTGGAATACTTATTCCATTTGGATATTAATGACGTGGATTTGGGAGATGTTATATATATGGTGGAGCAAGCATTAGATGAGCATTTATTGTCAGAACTCGGAATTCTTTGGAGCAATTTAAATGCAAAGCATTTTAACCTGGTGATGCTGCCCCCGGTTTGCAATATCCACTAAGGAAACTGGGCAACTTGGAACGTGGCACGGAATGGAATTTGTTCATATTTGCTTCATTGGTCACTGAAGTAATCTACAATTGGGATAATCACGTTTGATCTTACTACAGAATGAATAATTTCATTTGACCTCTCTTCTTCTCTTTGTTCAACTTCAACACTTATTTATTGCCTTGCAGGCTTTGCAGTGCTATTCAGTGGTGATAAAAAATGTGTAGTCTAGATCTATGCGAGATGACAAGTTGGATTTAATCATATAAACAGCTCTAAAGGAGGAATATATTTTACTGGAATGCTAGTGTTGGTTGCCTATGTTGTAGATATTTGCAGACTATTTGCTTGCCATCTTTATAAGCGAGGATCAGCTTAGTGTGAATTGCTGAAAAACATGTTTTGAAGAAACCATATGTCGTGTGCATCGGGCAGTCATTTTCAGTAAAAAAAAAAAGAACAAGGAAAAAAAGAAGAAGACTACAAACAAGTAGTTCCAGTATGCAAAGCAAAAATAATGAAACTGTGGAGCTCCGTGCATATTTAGTAACTTATGCTCATTGGTTGGCAAAATGTAACAGCAAGAAGAAAAAAACAATTAAAGTTGGACGTAAAGAAAGGATGTTGGGGATTGAAACTTGAATTTGGAGAGTGTAAAGCAAACCTATTTTTCTTGAGTCTGATGAAAGACTATTTGGGAAATAATCTTGCTTTGTAGCCACCTTAACATGGATGCTTGGTCCAGACATGTCAGCCAGAAACTAGCTTATCTGAAGAAGACTACATAAAGAGATTTCCTTATTTCACCAACGTGAATATGACTTTAGAATTTGAGTAATGAAACAAGACATCTCAAAGTACCAGATAGAATGACAAGCTGAACCCTGATACTAAAGGGACACCTGAAGTAAGTCAACATGCAAATTTGATAACCAAATTAACCATATGGTAAATTCAGTGCACTTGCAAGATTGTAATTTTCATCCATGAGGACATAGAAATTTGTGCTTATTATGTAATATATTCCCAATGCTAGGAAAGTGTTAATATCATAGAGGAAATATTTCAGGCCGTGAAGATCATTAAGTTGTTGGTTTTGTTCTCTGTTGAATACACAGCTCAATCACAAAAATGGAAGAAGGCAGTGCCCAGTATGTCCAGTTGTTGTTGTTGTAGATATTTGGGAGACTGGAAATCCAATTGGACTGGAATTTAAGTTGCTTATCCTAACTTCTGTCTATCTTTCTTTGTATGTTTGCTTTGCAGTATAACCTCTCAAACCTTATAGTTCTATTAATTGATTGCACGGAAGAATTAATTTTTAGAAAAATCAGATCCTACACTGTCATAGGAGGAAGTACGATAGGCAAGGGAAAACTGATTTTCAACAAAATTGTTATGTTGCTCATACATTAAACAGTTAGAGGAAATGTTCTTGTGAGATACTTCTAAACAAATATGCTTGAACACAAATATCTCTATTCAAGTCTTCCTTAAAGAGGAATATATTTTATTTCATCCTGTCTTGTCAATAAATCCTTCATTTTCTGGATGAATAAATCAATTTATTTCTACTTGACTAATTTCATGTCTCCTTCACTGTCTCTTTTCTGTTTTTTATACTTTGTAATGCTAATGCATCTTTGCATATGTATGTGCACATATATGATGGAAAGCTGTAGGTCAGTTAATGGGACTGTTGAGTGTTGACATCCCAAACTTGGCAAGGAATTAATAAATTCAAGTCCGTTTCTGGAAAAAAATTTAGACCTTGTCAGACCCATGACATATTCTTAAGACACACTGCTTAACTTCACAATTGCCAACAATCAACATAATACCCCCTTACTTGCTTGTTGGAGCTTGGTGGACTTGAATGAGAGTCCACCTAATAAACTGAAAGCCAGGTAATTTCTGGTTGTAGGTGCCATTTTCTGGTCATAGGGAGTGTTTATAGACTTCCTTTTTTATTAAGAGAATAAATTAGTATGAACGCAATGTCTCTGCCAATTACAAGGAGCCTAACTGCTCTGTGGTCCTTGACATAGTTATTTTCCAAATTTATGCATCAGCTGTTTGTTTGCTTATTGTAGCGATACTGAAGATATGGAAAGTCAATTTCATTGAACAGTTAGGTATATTGTGAAGGGTAGTGACTGGTCCATGTTCTGATATAATGATGATGAAGACAAAATATTTGTGTTTAGTGAAATGAACACTTGTTAATGGTCTTATTCTGCCCACAGATCAGCTTTAACCATAGCAGTAGCCGTACATGATATGGTGGATGTCAGATAATCATAATATGCAATTGCTTTAGCTACAAAGTGATGCTTGCTTTTCTCATGCTTGTTGTATATTCTTCACTCTTTCTCTTAACATCAATGTTTTTCTCATGCAGCGGACTTCTTTGGAGTTTGCTCCACTGTGTGTTTGCTGGAAAAGACAGTATTTAAGAAGAAATTTTCAGCCATGTCTAACTCTACAAAAGTTTTGGATCCCGCCTTCCAGGGAGTGGGTCAAAGAGTGTATCCTTTATATAACGAGTGAATTACATAAGAAATTGTGATATGGTTTCTTCTTTTAACTTTTCAACAAGAATAAATTAAGGGTGAAAAACAAAAAAAAAATACAAAACTTTTACTTCCAAAGAACAGTCGAAGTGTCAAACTATATGTAATTGATCTTCAGCTGAAGCATGATTTTTCCTGGTTATCTTGTTATATATTGAGTATACTGTCTACTTGGAGTGGTTTTAGTCTTAACTTCTTGTAGAGGGACTGAAATATGGAGGATCGAAGATTTTCTGCCAGCTCCATTGCCCAAATCTGAATATGGGAAATTCTACATGGGAGATTCTTACATCATTTTGCATGTGTGAATTTTGTCATTATCACCTCAGATGTGTCTATTATGGCCTTACTTAGTGTCATTATATTGCGAAACTAGATGCTGAATGTTCTATAAACAGTTCATCTTGTTTTGTTTGTACGCAATATCCCTAAATTGCTTCTTTGGTCCTCTTGAGATTGTGATCAACAATGTCGTGCTGATTATCATATTAGAAGACTCTAGATCAAAGCTCATACACAACTAAATATATATAGAAGGGGAAGGGGATGGCTTGCATGATATATGAGGAAAGCCTCTCTATTGCAATTCCTACCCCTGGACTAGATAGATTTATATCTTCTGTTTTTTTTTCCTTATGGTTTTTGGTTGCTCTTATATGTTTATTTGCAGACAGCACATGGGAAAGGAGGCGCTTATTTTTATGATATACACTTCTGGATTGGAAAGGACACAAGTCAGGTAAGCTTTGACTTAACCTTACCCCATCTTCAACCTAGGTTCTTGCCTCACCTCATTCAGCTTTTTGTTTCCTTGTAGAATCAAGAGGTGATTAAAAAATTAAAACTTGTCAGATTATATTTTTTTGGAAAATTTACTGTTTTCAAGGTTGTTCTCTTTTGTTTTATTTTGAAAGGAGAATCTAGATGAGCTGAGTACACTTTTCTTTTAAGGGTTTCGGGATACATGGTTTACATGCTTATATGGAAATGATTGAATTAACATTTCTTGAGAAAAGAATAGTATTTTCTTGATATTGTGATTTTTTTATAGGATGAGGCTGGAACCGCAGCCATCAAAAGTGTTGAACTTGATGCTGCTCTTGGAGGACGTGCAGTGCAGCACAGGGAAATCCAAGGCCATGAATCTGACAAGTTTTTGTCATATTTTAAACCATGTATTATACCATTAGAGGGAGGTGTTGCATCTGGATTTAGAAAACCTGAAGAAGAAGAGTTTGAAACACGTTTGTACATATGCAAGGGAAAACGAGTTGTCAGGATGAAACAGGCATAGTTTCTCTAGACATGAACTTCACAGAGTTGGTGAACATTCATTGAGTGAGCATATGATTTAGCATTTTGGTTGTACAGGTCCCTTTTGCACGGTCTTCACTAAATCACGATGATGTTTTTATCCTTGACACCGAGAATAAGATCTATCAGTTCAATGGTGCAAATTCCAATATTCAGGAAAGAGCCAAGGCTTTGGAAGTGATTCAGTTTCTGAAGGAAAAGTATCATGAAGGGACATGCAGTGTTGCAATTGTTGGTAAGGGCACATGTTTTGTATAGTACTTGTTGGAAGCCTATTATACACATCTGTATTTCTATTCTCTGGATGTGTAATTTTCATTTGGTTCTAACTGTGTAATCTATCCAACAATGCAGACGATGGCAGGTTGGACACTGAGTCAGACTCTGGTGAATTTTGGGTCCTCTTTGGTGGTTTTGCTCCCATTGGAAAGAAGGTCATCTGTGAAGATGATATCATTCCAGACACCAGTCCTGCTCAACTTTATAGGTATGTTGTTTTATTCCTCCTCACTTCCCCCCTTTCCTGAGGGACCTGTTTCAAAAGGACCATAGATAGAAGTTGGTAGTTTTTAAACTCAGAACAATTCATGCATTTAAAAGAAAGGAATTGGTTGGCTACTTTATAAAATATATCCACTTTTTTAAACCCTTTGTGATTGCCAATCAGATCACAGATGAAAAGAAAAAGTTCTTATAAATTTAATTAATTAATTAATTAATTAATGTCCTCCCTTTAAAATAAGATACAGTTAGCTCTTGCTGGGTCAACACTGCCATCATGGAAGTTTGAATGGGCTGACTGTGGATGTGTAACTTTCCAAACTCCATATCCATTTTTCTCCTCTTACTTCAGTCTTAGTCTATTACTAACTCAGGGTCATCATCTTTTTCTTTTTCTTTTTCTTTTATTTGGGATAAGAGAAGAAATATTACTAGAGAGAAGATAGAAACATGACAAAAAAGAAGGAGGACAAGAAATGTCCAGAGCAAGGAGCAAAAAGGAAACATAGAATAAGTTCAAAGTTTGAAACATAGACTGTGTCCTCAGGGCTTGAAACAGTTTATTTTTATTAAGTTCAAAGGTTTTGGAAGGAGTAAGGAGGGCAAGGTCTTATGGAAGTGTGCTCTGTATTTCGTCCTTTGATGTCTTTGGTTGGGATAGAATGCTTCAGATTTTAAGGGTAGATCTCTATCCTTAGACTTGCCATGGGACAGGATTTTTTCTGGCTTAAATATGGTGTGCATCGCTTGGGTGTTTTCAGGGATTCTCTTTGGCAGACATGCAGAGGGCTTGAAGAGCTTTTTAATTTTTCGTTGATGTCTTTGTTTTCTTTTGGCTTTGTTTATGGTGGGTATATTATCCTCCCTTTTCTTTGTATTCCTTCTTTCATTCTAATTAAATTTTGTTGTTTTATCATATATATCTAGGCAGCAGATGCTTGCATTTTTATTTGTTGTACTAGTTGTGAATGAGATTGTTTATGTGAAATAAAGTGATGTTGCTTATTATGGGCTTTTGAATTCTTCTAATTCTGTATGGCGTTAAAATGTCAAGTCCTTGCTGCTCACTGGCTTTACTGGGGACAGTAATTGTTTTCTATTAAACATATCACCACCTTAGAGTTTTTTTTCCTCTGTTCTATGATGTGTACACTGTGCCTTTTAGTTTCTTGTTTTGGAGAATATAGGAGCATGCATTGATTAGCGTGACAGTTTTTTTCTGACATTATAGTTAATGGCAATGCTACATGCTGATAATGAAAAAAAAAATCATGTGAACTGTCCTTGTAGTTTTGTTGACGGTGAGGTCAAGTCCGTGGAAGGTGAACTGTCTAAATCACTGTTGGAGAATAACAAATGCTATTTACTGGACTGTGGGGCTGAGGTATTCGTTTGGGTTGGTCGGGTGACACAAGTTGAAGAAAGAAAAGCAGCTTGTCAAGCAGCTGAGGTATTATCATTGTAACATCTATTTCTTCATATGTTGGTTAAAGGTAGATTCCTTAACTGTACTATTATCCGCAGGAGTTTGTTGCAAGTCAGAGTAGGCCGAAATCTACACAGATTACGAGGGTAATTCAAGGTTATGAGACACATTCGTTTAAGTCCAACTTTGATTCTTGGCCAACAGGATCTGCTAATACTGGTGCCGAGGAAGGAAGGGGAAAAGTTGCAGGTGAACATCACTTCTTGTCACTTGTAGTTTGACTTGTGCTATATGTCTAAGTAACCATACTAAGTATGGTATTTTATTTACTGCTAGCTTTGCTGAAGCAACAAGGTTTGGGTGTCAAAGGAATGACAAAAAATACTGCAGTTAATGAGGAAATTCCACCTCTGCTAGTAGGAGGTGGAAAGATTGAGGTAAGTTTATATTTTTTATTTTACAGTTTTTTTTGGTTAATTAAATTGATGCCTGCCAAGATGTAATATTATTCTAACTTTCCAGGTATGGCGAATCGATGGAAATGATAAGATTCCATTGCCTAAAGAAGATATAGGTAAATTTTATAGTGGAGATTGCTACATAGTACTGTACACTTGCCACTCTGGTGAGAGGAAGGAAGACTACTTTTTGTGCTGTTGGTTTGGAAAAGAAAGCATTGAGGTAATTTCTGTTATTTCAATTTGAGTTCAAAATATATTATGAGACTTGTAATATTTTGTGACATTTACTTAGACATGTTAGCACTAGTAATATAGGCATTGTTAGGATCAGTCAAGACTTTGCATTCTTGAACAATTATGTTATTAATTATTAAGCTTTGGTTGGCTGTAAAACCTGCTTGAGTTAAAAGAAAGAGTCAAAACCAAAGGCAATTCTTGAAACAAAATTTTTTGTAGAAAACTACAAGATGTGAAAAGAATTGTAAGACTTTGTCACGCATCTTACTAAATTGATTCACGCTTTATTTGTCAGTACCTTAATCAATTGAATTAATTGTTCTTTAGATCTGTTGACTCAATTTTATAATTTTAAAATGATACATTTATGAATTTAATTCATTTTTTTTAATTTTAAGCTAATTAAGATGTGTATTATTTTTTAATTCATAAAAAAGAATTAGCATTTGGACTTCTCCCTAACAATATGACATATCTTAAGTAAACCTTATGTTTGATTTTATAAATTTATTACTTTAACTGACTTTGCTAAATGTTTTGTAATCTTTAAGAAATCATGTGGGTTTAAAGGAATATTTTTCTTCACCAATAATTATATTAAGCAGAAAATATATTTTTAGAAAAAAAAATTTATTCTAACAATTGATTAAACATTTCACTGCTGCTACATGTTTGCTTATATATAACTCCGCATATCTAATAATTATATTAAGCAAAAAATATCTTTTTAGATTATAAAAACTTTATTCTTGTTGGGAGTCCCACATCGGATAACTGAGTCAATCTATGGGGATTTATAAGTCCCTTAGGCTCCCTCCCCCTTGAGCTAGCTTTTGGGGTGAGTTCTACCTAAGGGTGGCTGCTCCAATTTCAATATGGTATCAGAGCCAGTTTCTACTCCCGATTGTTGGGCCCTACTTTCATAGCCTCCGATGTGCCGGAGAGTGTTGGGAGTCCCACATCGGATGACTGAGTCAATCTATGGGGGTTTATAAGTCTTTTAGGCTCCCTCCCCCTTGAGCTAGCTTTTGGGGTGAGTTCTACCTAAGGGTAGCCGTCCCAATTTCAACAATTCTAACAATTGATCAAACATTTAACTGCTGCTACATGTTTGCATGACATATACGCTCCACATATCTAATGTTTTACACATCAGTTTGACCATATATGTTCGTCTTAGGTTGTGAACACATGAAAAATATATATTATACTACTATTCATTTGTGACTAGTGTGCAATAATCTTTTACTTCCCAAGGTCAATAAATTGTTGATCCATGCTGCTGCTATAGGGTAACTACCATTAGTGCTCTTTCTATATGCTTCTCTTATTCAAATTGTATTTTCTCCATTAATACTTATAACTTGTGTGTATAAAAGATTAAGTTATTTTTTACTGCCTTGGATATGAGTTTGTCCTTTTGATGTTAAACAATATTAAAAGTACATGAAATTGCCTTGGATTTTCTTAGCTTCTGTTGCTAATCATTTGTGTTGGCTGGGATATTGATGAATTTATGGCTATATACAAGTTAACTTGATTATATTTCCCATTCAGGAGGACCAAAGAATGGCAACTCAGTTGGCTAATACAATGTTTAACTCACTAAAGGGTAGACCTGTTCAGGTATCGTAATCTCATTGTCAAGTTGGGGAAGGTGCTTGGAATTTGTGTATAATTGAAGTAGTTTCTTGCAGGGACGCATATTTGAAGGTAAAGAGCCACCAGAGTTTGTTGCTCTTTTTCATCCTATGGTGGTCCTTAAGGTATCATGTGATTACTGTGCAAGTGTTCTTTGATAACACAGTCTAAAAATGTGAAGCTAACTAGTTTAATTGACTTATGTTTGTTTTAGGGAGGTTTGAGCTCTCTTTACAAGCAGTTAAAAGCTGATGAAGGCTTGGCAGATGAGACATACACAGCAGAGAGTATTGCACTTATTCAAATTTCTGGAACTTCCAATCATAATAATAAAGCAGTGCAAGTTGATGCAGTATGTGCCCATTGAATTCTTCATTTTTGTACACCATAACTATTTTGCTAGGGCTCATATTTTCACACCAAGTATGCTATTATGATGGACCCCGAGGAAGGATTTGGGAAACGGTTAGAAGGGGCAGGTGGCATGGGACAGGTGGTAGGTCAGTTTGCTATACAAAGGGAGTAGGGGAGGGAGTGGGTGGCAAGCAAGAATTGAGTAAAGGGAAAAGTGGAGTGCCTGGCTGCTTAGTGCTGGGATTAGGAGACCCCTAGCTTCTCCAATTGCTAGGTTTATCATTTCTGTTTTATTATTTTCTTCAGCTTTGTGAGGGTGGTTTGAGTTATGGGCAAGAGGCATTACGTTGCCACTGTAATCTTGCATTTTTAATCTCTGTTTTAGTGTTGTTTCCTTGTATTTGTTGCTGTTTGCACATCAATACCAAGAGTTTTATTGTGTTTCTTTGATTCATTGCTCTTGGTTTCCATCATATTATTTTTCAGGTGGCAACATCACTAAATTCTACTGAGTGTTTCCTTGTGCAATCTGGCTCAACAATTTTCACTTGGCAAGGAAATCAATCTTCTTTTGAGCAGCATCAACAAGCAGCAAAAGTTGCTGAATTTTTGAAGGTACACTCTGTTCGCCACAATGCTTTGGAGCCTACTACTAAACTCTTTCGTATTAATTTTTTTAAATAAAATCTTGTACTAAATTCTTCAAACATTATTATAGAAAGTTAGAACATAACCAAGTTGTCTTAATCTTATATGATATAAACTTACATAAGTGTCTAATGTCTAGTAAAGATAGACCCTTTTAGAAAGAGTTTAACTGTTGCATTCAATAAAGCATAGACTATGTACTTTTGGAATTGGTCATATATTTCTTCAGTTAAATATTGCACTTTTATGTATAAAGATGTGTTGCTTTGATATAAAACGCTTAGCAATGAACTACTTGAAAAACTTGGACAAGAAGAAGTCTAAGAGGAGGCCCTAAGCCCAACAATACTTAATGTTTTAATTGCAGCATATGCACAGCACATGCCTTTTAATTGTTATTTGTTTTGTTATTTATTTTATTTTGTGAATTACCTAATTACCCTTACTAGGTAATTTCTTATTTATTTAATTTTAGGGCTAGGAATCCTTAGTCACTTAAAATAGGGTTAGAGAGTCCTTAGTCATTTAAACTAGGGTTAGAGTCCTTTTTTATTTAAATTTGGATACTATGCCTATAAAGGCTACTGTTAAGGATTTCATATGAGACTTTTGATTATTAATAAAGTTGCAGTTTTCTTTAGAGAGTTTTCTCTATTTTCTGGTGGATTCCAGATTTGGCATAATTAACCTTTGTTAATTCCTTGGTTACTTGCTTCTGTTTGCGTCATGCTTCAAGTCATTCATGCTGACTCATTATAGCCTTGTAACTCCTACTTGTATCACTTGCAACTGGCTAGGACATGTCTATGCTTAATTTTGTTGTTAGTGTAATTAATGATATTTTTTAACTTATATGATTAATAGTAATATTATCTTATAAATTGATTGTCAACATGTGTTACTTATGCACGTTCAGCCAGGAGTTGCTTTAAAACATGCTAAAGAAGGAACAGAAAGCTCAGCTTTCTGGTCTGCACTAGGAGGAAAACAAAATTACACCAGCAAAAAAGTCACCAATGACATTGTCAGGGATTCACATTTGTTCACTTTCTCATTTAATAAAGGTACATTCATTTTCATATTACTTCTCTGCATAAAATGTTAGCATATTAATTGGCTGATATCTGAGTTCAGAGTTCTTGATGGAGCAGTTTGCATTTTCTAACCATTCTTGGTTTTGTTAATCTCTTTTGCAATGTGGATTCACCAGTAAAGTTTCAGGTGAGTTGTGACTGAAACTTCATTATATCAATTTTCCCCCTGGAGCTAGGAAATGTGTTACCTGTAACTTTGTTTCTTTATGGTCTAAATACATTTTTATATTTTACTCTGCAGGTAGAAGAGGTTTACAATTTCTCGCAAGATGATCTGTTGACGGAGGATATCCTCATACTTGACACACATGCAGAAGTGTTTGTCTGGGTTGGTCAGTCTGTTGACTCAAAGGAGAAGAAAAAGGCGTTTGAAATTGGCCAGGTAAACATGTTAATAATGTTTAGGATGTTATTTCCCATATTTTTCCTTGCATGATTTACTTAATTTATTCTAAAAATTTGTTCCCCTAGATATACATAGACTTGGCTGCATCTCTGGAGGGACTGTCTCCTCAAGTACCACTCTATAAAGTTACAGAAGGGAACGAACCTTGCTTCTTCACAGCATACTTTTCATGGGACCATGCCAAAGCCGCTGTATGTGCTCAAATATCGGAGTTTTCCATTTCTGATTTTTCTTTTATATTTATTATTTTATTCATTATTCTCACTATTTTCATCATCTGTAACTGCAAAGTCACAGTTTTCTGCATGTCTCTCTTGGTTGAGAATGGAACATAATTCCATCCCGTATAAGCAAAAACCCTTATAATCTTGTCATCAAATATGAGGTTCATCTATTTGTTGCTCACCACATAACCAAACTATGGCTAAGACATTGCAGGCCCCACTCAAGGCTGATTTGGGTTGGCTAGAAGTAGTTGCAAATTAGAGTGATATAGCGTATAGATCTTTGGTTTGAGTTTAAAATTGTCAACACTAGCCTCGTCTTTAATATAATATTACTGGCTTTCTGCAGATATGAACTTATAAGTCTTTAGCATCCATGTGAACTTAAAACTTCCAAAAGATTGCTTCT
The DNA here is from genome assembly GCA_034509205.1 of Ceratonia siliqua. Taxonomy (NCBI): domain Eukaryota; kingdom Viridiplantae; phylum Streptophyta; class Magnoliopsida; order Fabales; family Fabaceae; genus Ceratonia; species Ceratonia siliqua. The sequence goes on from JASKGM010041243.1 coordinate 17,303, forward strand.
TGCTGGGAAGTCAAATTTCTCATTCACCATCGACAAAGACTTAAATATTTCACTAGCATTCATGTTTAAAATTTTTACTGTTAAAGAACCTACTAGGAACCAGAGAACCAAAAATACCAGATCTGCTTATATCTAGACTAGAGTTCAATAGGATGGAAGATGAAAATTCAAGCACAACTTTTCCCTGATTCAAAAGTATGAGAATTATATATATTCCTTCTCATGAGATGCTGAAATCAACATTTTGAATTTTTGTAAGACAGGATCAAACTCCACCTTCAAGAGTAATGGTGGAGGGTTAGATCGTAGGTTTCTAGTGACTGCTTGCATGTTTGAACCAGGGTTATTTAGTGCTATTAGTGTATTTGCATTGTGAAAGTCTATCAGGTGACTCTGTGATCTGTGAAAATGAGTTGGTGATTTTGAGAATTTTGAAGTAAAAATTCGACATAAGACAAGGCTATAGCCATGCAAGTTTACATGTTTCACGAGAAGGTACTTCTATTCTCTAATTACTAATGCGTTATTTTTGCTGATGAAATGCAGGTTCAAGGAAACTCGTTCCAGAAAAAGGTGACACTGCTCTTTGGGATTGGCCATGCTGTGGAGGTAAAGGCCTGAATTTTAATTTTCAACAATATACTTTTGCTCTTGAACCATGCAAAGTAACACAGTTTATGGAATATACTTATTGATTACATTAAACCAACAGTAGAAACTGAACTTCAATCAAGAGCATTTTTTTCTTCTATTTGAGATCCAAAACGTGAAAATTGTTATTCATGTCAAGCTTCTTTAGCTCCACTACTTTTTCGTAGAACAATACTACACGGAAATATTTTTCTTTTGCGGAGTAATGTGACATGTGGGACTTTTAATACCCTCACCAAGCACCAAATATTTCGTTTATGTTACTCATCTTCACTGGATTCCATACGTTTCACAATAATATACTAGGAAACATCATAAAATGCCTTACAATTCTGTAAGGAAATTATGAGAACATTTTCTTGTTCTTCCCCAACTTTCTACTTCAAAATTTGAAACTTCCAGTGTCAACCTCAGGGATACTTTACTTTCGAATTGGGCTGCAAAATGGATGAAAGTGTCAGTAACATTAAAGACACACTGCTCTGTTTTTGGCTTTTCTTTTCTTTTTCTCAGAATGGGTTTTGATGAAATGTTCTTTTGATGATGTTAAAATTTATCATGTGTGATTAATTGTGATTTACAAACCTATTTTGCTGCTTTTCTGCAGCAGTATAGTAGCTTTCTTTCAGACTGTGGGTCTCGTATAAGAACTACAAATCTACAATGGCTCTGCCTATGCAGAAAAGTTTGCGGAAGGATTCATAATTTTGACTAGTAGAAATGCCTCCAATTCTGTTTAACATTAAAGCTTAGGGATTTAACTTCTGAACGCATCTAGCTCTTTGTGTAACTCGTGAATTACTTTAATTTATCCAATCTTTCTTAATAGCCAATTTGTCCACCATACCCCTCTATGTTTATGATTCTCTTTTTTTATTAAGTGGTTTTCCCACACTTTTCAAGTTCAACCATGTTCCTAAAGATTTTTTTTAATATTAGGGTATTATATAATCACATCATTACTTCTCTTTCTCATCATTATTAGTTGTATAAATTTGTTCAGGTTGCTGTCAGTGTTAGGTATCATAACTGAATTTGTTGTTGACTACAATAGTAATATTGTTCCCATATCTGTTTAATAAGGCTTTGTCAATTCTGATAACAGGATAAGTCCGATGGTCAAGGAGGACCAAGACAAAGAGCAGAAGCTTTGGCAGCCTTATCATCTGCATTTAATTCATCTTCTGATAAAACATCCAATACGGTATGGTCACTTGCTTATAGATGATTTCATAGCTTTTCCTAATATGATTTAACTATACAGTCAATGGTCTTCGAAACAAGCAGATATTCCTGACAAGAGGGTGGTATTCAACAAGTATAGCATCTTGTATTGCTAATAAATAGGAGAGTTGGGTGGGGGTAGGTACGAGGTTCAGCTTTTTACCAAAAAACTGAAATGAAGAATTGGACGGCATGTTGAATTAAATTTATATCTTCAAATTCAGAAAGCATTAAAAAAAATCTTGCGTTCTTGGGTTTCATTTTAGAAAGGTGACTCATGTCATGGGGTCCCAAGAGCTATAAATTCATTTAAGTATTTTGACGTCTCTTATGTTATTGAATATAGTTATGAGTTGGTGTCAATGGAACTACCTTTGATAGGGTGAATAAGTTTTCATTTTAAAATGATAGTGGGAAATATAATTAATAATTAACTCTCCAACAGGAATTGGAAGCCTCTGCTAAAAAAAAGTATCATATTCTTAGGATTGCAATTTCCTCTCATTTGCTTTTGGGAGTGCAATCAAGTTTATTTGATCAAATTGCTCAATTTAACGTCTGTCAATTTTAAAAATATTAGTGTTATTAAAAACTGTAGCTTTATCAACTGTGCCTTCCACCTGGGTACAACATTTTAAGTAGATTCGATTTACTTGTATGACTTAGATGTCTTGTATTTCTAGAAAAAGCCATTCGATTGATGGGATTTGGTATGATACTTATGAGATCGATGAGATTCAAATATTTCTTCTTAGAACGTATTGATTTGACACCATAAGCGGGACCACCACCCCCTAGCATATTCCTGCCAGAAACAGAACCCCATATACATGGCCAAAAGAATAGTGCTTCATTGCTGTTTATTTAAGTCTTGGCGCTCTCTTTACTCTGTAAATGGAAGTTATACTAGTGAAATTTTAGCTTCTTTTTTTTTTTTCTGTGAATGGATCAAACAAAATAGCTTCATAACAAGTGACCTGTTTTGCACTTCTGCGCTGTATTCTTAAGATTGCTTTGCTGGTTTTTGCCTCCATTATTTCTTCTCTGTGGTTTTGCGTGGCATTGGTTTTCCTTATTTTAAAATACTTTCCATGGCCAGATTAAATAGTTATTACGTTATTTAAACATTGGAGTGCTTTTGTAGCCACCTAGGCTTAGTACAAGTGGTTGGATGGATGATAATTTGGGTGGATGTCATAGATTTAATTCCTAATGTACAAAAAAAAATGGTGCTTCTTTGAGTTCTTTCTAATCTTTGGTATTCTCAATTTCTCATAGGCACAGGATAGGTTGAATGAATTAAATCAAGGAGGACCAAGACAAAGAGCTGAAGCTTTAGCTGCCTTAAATTCTGCATTTAATTCATCATCAGGATCTAAAACTGTTGTTCCCAAGCTTTCTGGAACAAGTCAAGCATCACAGAGAGCAGCAGCAGTAGCTGCTCTTTCATCAGTTCTGACTGCTGAAAAGAAGCAATCACCTGATGCTTCTCCAACGGGTAGTCCTGTTGCAGAAGATATCCCTTCTGGTGAGAAAATACATTTCTTTTACACAGAATATGCTGGTGCTTATCTGTTTGTCTATTTTTTTGCACAAAATGCCACAACACACAGTACAATTAAAAAAATGGTTGTTGCTTTCATTACTTTGCAGCACCTGATTCCTTTTTTTCCTTTTCTTTTTTTTAAGAATTAATGGGGTGTATAATGACCTGTTGCGTGCAAACTAGTTAGATTGAAGATCTAATCACTACTATGTACAGCAGTGTCAGGGCACCTTTACGTTATTTGGGCAAAAAATTGCAATTCTAGCTTATTGAGATGCCAGAAAATAAACATCATATACCAAATTAATACGTGAGCAGGCTTTTTCTTTCCCTTAAGAGGGGTCTTCAAAAAATCAATTCTAGTTTTGGTTTTAAAGACTTATCAACATGTTTAAAAGATAACTGCAAACTTTCTTGTTGTACAATGAATCTGAGAACTTCTGATCATTTGACAAGTTTGAGTTCTTTTGGCAGAAGCTAAGAGTGAAATCGCCCAATCTGAAACAGAAGGTCCTGAAGAAGCTGCAGATGGCAAGGAGACAGAGGAACTTGCACCTGAAACTGGTAGTGATGGGGATTCTGAACCAAAACATGAAAATGAGGAGGGTGGGAATTATATTAAAAATAGTGAGAGGACATTCAGTTATGAGCAATTAAAGACTAAATCTGATGATCCTGTGACTGGAATTGATTTTAAACGGAGAGAGGTTAGTCTTGTTTTCCATATTGTTAATTTAAATTTATGCTTTGGATTGATATTAATTCTTTTTTTTTTCTTCTCCAATTGTTGTTACTCAGGCTTATCTGTCAGAAGATGATTTCCAATCTGTATTTGGAATGACAAAAGAAGATTTTTATATGTTGCCAAAATGGAAGCAAGATATCCAGAAAAAGAAAGTTGGTTTGTTCTAGACTGGATGTATTACAATTAGTGATATATCTACTGTTTTTCAACCTAATTACATTTCCTCAGTTATCTTCAAATCCACTTATCCGTTGGATATTGTGGTTTTATTGGTACACCATACTGGGATATCTATGCATGCCATTTTGCTGTTGGCCTTTGATGGACGGAGCTGTAGTTAGTGTCGTAATTGATTGTGATGCTGCCTGGAAAGTGATTTTGATTTCTCCTTTTAACATTGCCGCTACCTCTTGTAATGTTCACATATTGTAGCAATGAAGTCAGTGGACAGGTCCAATTCTTTCATTTGGCTTAGTTTGTATTCTAATACTTGGTTTTTGTATCATGCTGTTATTGGTTAGGGAGGCTGGTGTATATGTATTGCATTTTATACTGAATCCCAATATATAAAGAATGAAAATTTGTTTGTTTGTTATATTTATGGTTTTGAATTATTTAAATGTTGTGTTCTCTTGGGCCACTCTACTTCCCAACGATTATTATTAACTCTTGGGCATTTTGTATTTCTGTTTCTTAAGTTTCTCAACCTTTTAGAACTGGAGGACAAAGACAAATTTCAGCAAGTTATTTATGAAAACCATAATAGTGCAAAAAGAAGGCCCAACAAGTTGTTCAAGAATAATGGCGTTGAGTCGACCCTTGGCCTTAGGATTAGTCAGTTCTATTTCTTGATGGGGGTAAGGGAAGGGTTTTTGGTTGGAATGGAATTTGAAACAATCTGCATTAGGGAGACCATACATCACTTTAGGCTAAATCACTTCTTTCTTTGTTACGTTTGTTAAGCATAATCATTAATATGAAAATCG
>JASKGM010041265.1:0-22451 GCA_034509205.1 Ceratonia siliqua
CTACAAGGAAATCAAGCACTGTTATTTTTGTTGCTGCCTGGAGAAGAGAGCTTGGAATTCTAAAGCGAAGAGGAGATCTTAGAATAGCATAAAGGAAGTGTTTGTTTCTTTTGGGGGGCTGTTCTATTCCCCCATCTATTCTTTATATTACTTGCTTGCTACTGTAGCAATCTACTAGTTCTGGGTGGCCCATCGTTCCTGTCTGCCCGATCATTTTAATTAAAAGTAACAAAAATGTAGTACCCACTTTACTTAATTACAAAGGAATGGTAATTTACCAGAATAACCCCGCACAGGAATTTTCATATGGATGTAACTACTATAGGCAAATATAGAACTTGTTATTTACGTAAATTCAACCTATGGTGAGGTAAATACATAACCTGTTATTTGCTTAAAGCCAACATGTGCTGAGAACCATAAAAACTTCGTGAGCTGAAACCAATTACGACCACTGGTAATTAAGAATATAACAGTCACTTGTGCATAAACACGCCAGCATAGTGACGTGATGATGCAAGATGGCCAAGAGTGCATGCAACTAGATTTGGCTTCTTCTATTAGACAAAAGCAGGCATATAATAGACATGTAGGGAAACAAATGATAAAAGATACTTGGCTTCTCAAGGCTATTGTTCCAACCCCTTTATTCATTCTTGTCAGATTCTTCTATAACAGCCTTAATTTGCTTAGATTGCAGGCTTATGATTCGCGGTGAATCTAAAATTCCTGTAGGCCCACCCTACTTTAAGCTTTAAAGCCCCCCCACAATACCAATGGGACATAAATAACATGCTTACTTCTACAGGAATGGACCATAAGAATACAGAGATTACTAGTGCAGAGCAGCCAATTCTCTTATCACTCTAAACAGAAAGAAGATACCTACTATTCTTGTTTCAGAGCAGATAAAAATGGTGTTTAGTGCTTCCAGAGTACTTATTCTTCTTCTCTGTGTTGGAATCTTATCAATTCAACCAGAGAAAGCATTTAGCCTGAGGAGTGTAGAATTTGTACTCAGACAGAGCAAAGAAGACCACAGGACAATGCTGCAGAATCAACATAGTCTGGAAGCTACAAACATGGAAGTAAAGAATACAAAGAAGAATTCAGCAACTGTGAACAACAGGTTTGATCCAAACCAGTCAAGCAAAAGAAGAGTGCGAAGAGGATCAGATCCTATCCACAACAGGTCTATCAACAACAACTCTTAACACATTCATCTTGTTTCTACGACTAAGAAAGAAAGCAACATCAAGCTAACATCTAAGAGATTGAGGAAAGAAAAAAGGAAACATTTAGAAATGCAGAGGAGGCTAGAATGTAGTGAACTGTACCTGCTTTCTCAAGAAACCTTCATGACGGTTGGATGGCTTTTCTCTTCTTTTTCAGTCTAGTTTTAAGAGCTTTGTCAGAGAGATATGTATAGTCAAGATTCTAGAGAAGTCCTTGAGAAGTAATTTAGTGAGCCAGCATCGTCAGTGTGTTGCCAACAGTAAGGGTGATGGTGTTGGCTCCCACAGAGGAAAATGTTTTCTTTTAGTTTTGTTCAGGGAAAAAAATCCGTTTACATTATTATTACAGTTTCTGCAAGATTATAGTAAAATTCTTTGGTAATCCTCCAGTTCTTTCGGAAGTATTTCAAATCTAGTCCTTGGTATCTTATGTTGCTGTCACCCTTACAGACAAATCTTTTCTTAACAAACAGAAACACTGTTGTAGCACTGTATAGATTCAGAACACAATCCTGACACTCAATACTCATTGTCTTATCATGCAGAGCAGTTTTGATATAAAAATTTGACTTTGAAGTCTTGTTCTTTTCTATTTCTCCCTTTTCTCATGGGGTGCAACTGTTTCAGGGTGAAGCAACGCGGCTTCATTCAGGACAACATAAGAAAAATAACCAGTAATAGTAACAAATAAAATCAGATAACTCATGTCCCTAGAGAGGGAGATTGAAACTCTGGCATGAGACAGGATAAGCTACTTACCAAAACTTGTTCCTAACATATTGTCCAACATAAACTTGTTCCTACTCCTACTGCAGATCATCAAAGTGATACAGCCTGTAATAGCATGAGATGCAAGATTAAGGAAGCATTGCTTCAACTACGTTTACATGTTCTGCACCATGCTGGGAGCAGTGAGGCCAACAAAATGAAAGTTGGTATCCTTTTCTTAACAAATATTATAATATTCTTGTATGCTCCTCGAATATGGCAGACAGTAATGAGGATATGTATGGAAATAATACGTATACATGATTTTAGCAATTATGGGACAAGATAGTTCAGAATAGTGTCAGTCAAAAGCAAGCATTGGGATTAAGCCAGGTGGCCCGAGAAAACGGTTAAGAAGAATCATCAAAGTAAAAGTTCTATACAGGTATTATGTTTCACCTGTTCATAGTGAAGTAGAATCTACTTATTCCAAATCCATAGAAGGTGTTAAACTCAACAACTTTCCTTCAATGCATGACTGAAAGTAACAAAATCATTCGAGATACCTATTCACTTGGTTTGTAATCGAAGTTTTCCCGGCGCTAGACAAAAGAATAGATAAGCCTACCATGAAGCCTTGTGATATGGAGTTCTGTCCAACCCACGATCTTTGCAGTCGGTTGCCAGTGCAATGTAAGCACTTAAATATTGATGATGTCTACCCTTAAAGGCCAATAGCCATACAAACTAGAAATGCTCATCTTTTCCTTTTAAAGGACTCACTTGTAAGGCAACACCATTGACAAACCTACATTGGAAGAGATGACAAATATGGTCTATGGTTTACAAGCAGAATCTAACATCTTCTCTACAATCGTACAGTCACCTAATCTGCAAATAATGTATGAAAGAGTCTACCAGTTCAATTGAACAGGTGAATATAGAGTAAAAACCCAATTCAATTATGTTTACAAGCGTCAAGCGGTCAATCATCCCTCCAGAAACAACTCGAGTACAAAATCCCCATATTCTTTAATTTTCTCCTCTGTCATATTTTTCTAGCTATTTTCGTCATTCTGCAAGGAAGGTCACAAGCTGTGCATACTTCCAGGGCTTTGAATTTGCGAGTTTCTTTCTTCCTTTTTTTCTATTTCTAGCCAAAACTTATTTATTCATTTTCTTGATCAAGCACACACTTCTGTAGCATAACGCAGATGTAAAAGAAGAAAATTTCAACAACAAAAAAAAAGGAGGGGCAGGGTAAAAACGAATTCCATTTGAAATAAAACGACCAAAAATCATTAATTTACAAATTAATACAAAGAATAACAGTTCGAAAAAAAGAATTAGATAACTTAACTACCACAACAATATTCAAAGAAAAACACAAGTATGTAAAAGCCAGCACCATATTGTTACTTCAAGGTTCAAACTTTTGTCACTTCAAGCAGAGTAGAAGACCCTGGAACCAGAGAGAGATCAGCCGAAAAGATAACGTCGCAGTCTCAAAGTTCCAGAATCAGTTAATCTATTGGATCAGATTTTTGTTTTGTTAAAAATTGATTTTTGACTGAGCCCACCCAAATCCTTGAAGTAACTTGGGCTATCAATGGGACCGATTATAATCAGTATATCTAACTGGGCCAGCCTGACATTTTGGAGTAAAGGTTACTATGCCACCGGGTGATAAAATACTTTTTTTATTTTTTTATTTTGACTTTGATGTTAATTAATTATTTTTTATATCATTTTTTTTAATTTTTTTAAGATGTTTTTTTATACTTTTTATACTCTTCATTCATAATTTTTTTTAAATTTATTTTTTCATAAATAAAAAAAATTTAAAAATACTTTAAAAATTTTTTAAAAAAATATATGACATAGAAAATAATTAATTAATACTAAAAAAATAAAAAATAAAAAATAAGAACAAAAGAAATTAAGCTAGCACAAATTTTCTCTTGGAATAATAAGGCATCCTCATGTTCTTGAATCTCATATACTATGGGTTAGAGCATAGTCCGACAGGCAAATAGATCTATTGTATAGGGTCAAGTGTTAATGGGTTGGTTTTGGTCGGATTGATAGAATTTTTCAATTCAACCTAGGTATTGTTGTGCGAGTTAGTTAAGGTTATATTAGAGATACTTTGTTAACTCAAACCAACCCAATTCATTGGGTTGGGTTAGGCTTGTAAGTTTATTTAAAATGAAGTGTTTAATAGAAAAAAATTTTGAGACAAAATAATTATAATTACACAATTTTTTTGTATAATCATGATTGATCCCACTTTCACTTTTCTAGGATGGGGTCATTTAAGTTGTCCAACATTATGAATATAAGAGTTATGCTTGTACATATTCTAAGATAAATTAACTATCTTAGCATAATATGCCTAAGCCCAACAGGAAAAAAAAATACCTCCTAGCAAAAAGATAAAAGGAAAATAAATAAATAAAGATAAAGTATTTTCTTTTAATGAATATTTGTTGTTGCAAAGGATGTTGAAAGACATTAAGAGTAAGGAGAGATAAAAGTGGTAAGAATAAGTATCAAATCTAAGAACGTTAAGCTATGTTAGTCTTAAAAATTGATGTTGGTATTATATACGTTATTAATTAAGGAAAATGATATTAGAGAGGTTAATATAAGAGGAATCTTTTAATGAGAATAAAATGCTTTTATCCTTTTGTCAATATTATGCAATGACATGAACATATCACATTGAACATCTAAATCTGCATCTTTTATGTCAAACCATATATATTTAGTATCAATGAATCTCTGGTTTAATAGTATTGATATCATTTTCAAAATCAGATATATATAAGAAAATAACAAAGATAGTACCATTGCCTCAAAAAAGTATTAATTTTGAAGGATACCCATTAATATTCATCTATAGAATATCTATATTCTTATTCCTTGCTTAGCATGATACTAATTCCCCTTATAATTTAAGAAGTGTTCATATTTTTACTTTAAATCATAATTTATAAAACTCAATAAAATATTTATTTAATACAATATTATTCTTCATACATTTCTTTTTTTTTTTATTGTAAGACTAATAATTTATTATATAGACAATAAATGTGTGAGAAAACTAATTTGTGGCACCAAAATTTTTCTTAATTTGCCATATGAATGAATTGGGTTTAAAATTGAAGGCACTTTGATGCAAATCACGTGGCTTTAACCTTCTTAGAGAAATATGATAGGATGAAACCTTAGTTTAATGTTCTGCTTTTGGGTTATTCATCCTTGTTTTCGTTTCTGTCGTTTGCTTGATTTTGTTACTGTCATTTTATTATTTTTGTTGCTATCATTTTGAAACATTGCTACTATAATTGTATGTGTGTTAATGAATATTATTCTGGTTTCCATATATGCTGAGGGATTTTCAACTAGTTGTCGTTCTTGGATTGTTGATTCTAAGAATTGATATCTAGTGTTTGTGTTTGGTTCTTGGTGACTTATAATCTTGGTTCACTTTGTACGATTATTGGTGTGTTTTTTCCTGCTATTCAGACGCTGCTACATCAATTAGTATTAAAACGCTATGAGTGATCTACCATGGCACGGAGGGGAGCTCGTGGAGGTAGAAACTCGGCAATGGACAAAGCGTTCAAAAAGGAAGCGCAGGTGGAATCTAGGTTGTAATGTGTGGAAGACAGCATTGAACGGATTAGGGAGCGTTTTAATGCTCTTACTGAATGGCTCGATGAACTTGGTCTTGGGTCTGAATGTTGTTGCCTACCGGGTCCTCGTGTTGTAGGGCAAGGTATTGAGGACAGTGATGATGAAGGAAACCTTAACCCATTCATAAAAATGAAGGAGATGAGTGATCGTCCGACAGCCCAGAATAAGACGAATAAGTGGAAGAGTGGTTTCAAATTAGACATCCCAAAATTCCAAGGTTATCTACAGCCCGAAGAATTTTTGGATTAGGTTGCTACAATGGAGGACGTCCTGGACTTCAAAGAGGTACCTGATGATCAAAGAGTTCCTTTAGTGGCCACAAAGTTCAGGGGACAAGCTTGGTTGCAGTAGACGAAACAGGCCAGGGTTCACCAAGGTAAGCCGAAAATTACTAGTTGGGAAAATTTTCTTAAACACATAAGAGTAGTATTTTTACCTCACAATTATTTAAGAACCATGTACCAACAACTGCAAAATCATATGCAAAGGTCACGGTCTGTTGATGATTGCACTACTGATTTTTACAAATTAAATACATGTGCAGATTTGAATAATGAGTTTGATGATCAATTGGTGTTACAGTATATTAGGGGACTGAAATATAAGTTTCAAAACTCCCTGAATTTATTTGTGTCTGAAGCCCATCATAGGGCTTTGCATTTAGATAAGACTTTGGCAAGAAAATTGTGGGGTGCTGGGGTAGAAGGTAATAGTGGTAGTGATCACACCAGTCTAACACCTACTAATGCACATGTTGTGGACACAAACTCCACACAGTTTAGGGGAAAATGAACATACAGCCCAACAAATGGGCATCATCTAGTTATTCCACCCATTATTTTAAGTATGGTGAGCAGGGTCACAAAGCCGCAGATTGCAGGAAAGGTGATAAGTATGGCAAGGGGATGTTCATTGCCTCCGAATAACTAGCAAGAGGTCAACTAGTGGATTTTGAATGAAAGCCTCACTATGAAAAAGAGGAAATTGAATAGGAGTTAGTGGTGGGTGATGAAGGTCCTTTACTAGTAGTAATGCGAGCTTGTTTAACACCGCGAAAACCTAATAAGGGTGATTGGCGACATAATAACATCTTTCAGTCGACCTACACCATTGAGGGCAAAGTTTGCAGACTCAAAACTAATTTTGGAAGTTGTGAGAATGTGGTCTCTAAAGAAGCTATTGAGAAGCTGAAGATTAAGGTAGTGAAGCATCCCAACCCTTACAAGTTGTTCTGGCTAAAGAAGGAAAGTAAGGTGATTATTTCTAAGAGTTGTTTCCTTTTCCATTAGAGCCAAATAAATACCAAGATAAGGTTTGGTGTAACATTCTGGCCATGGATGCTTGTCATTTATTGTTGGGTAAACCTTAGCCATGTGGGATGTGATAAAACTCTTAAACATGTGGCTAATTAATTCTTTTGGCTTTTGGCTTAGCATGCATAGAGAAGTTAAGAAGTTCGTGGAAGGTTGTAGGGTGTGCCAAGTAGCCAATGGCCGTGCTACTAATCAGGGGTTGCTTGGGAGAGCTGTAGCCCTTCCAAAAGTTTTAATTTTTTTAATAAAATGTAATATTTAGTATTTATAAAAATATTATAATTTAGCCTTCCCAAATTAAAAAAAAAATTGTAAAGAGAACTTTAAGTCTTTAACTAAAATATTTTGATCTCTTTTATAATAAAAAAAGTTCTTTTAACTTCATATCATTTTAAAATAAGATGATCACAAATAATAATAAAAATTTTAAAACCATAGAAAAATAAGAAAATTTTAAATAAACAAAATAACAAAATAATCACCCATACAAAACACACCAAAGTGACAATACACCTAACAGAGTAACAGACTAACTTTAAATTCAATCTATCCTAGTTAGGCCATGTCTCTCATTTTCCCAACACTCAGCTTACACGAAACCCATTTTTGGATTGTATCTACTTTCTGTTGCCAAGCTTCTGAATGTATTTGTGGAGGTTGAGAAATCTAGGTTTCTAATTCTTGGCAAGTATTATATTTTGCTGGTGAGATTGAACTTGAAATTCTTAAAATTTCTAGATTGTTTAGAAATTGTGATCTAAAGAATGTCAAATTAGAGTGGATTTAATATCGTTTTGATGTTTAAAATAAAGAATATTTGCTTTATGCCTTTATATTTTTTTCTTTTTAGTTTTATATACTTTTATTTTTACATATTTAATTTTTCTATTTTTCTTTCTCTTTAAAAAATTTCTTTAACCCCTCTAATGAAAACTGCCTAGCTTCACAAACTCAACGTGAGTGTGATTCTATCTTCGTAGTGATGGATTGATTTTCGAATATGGCGCATTTTGTGGGTTGCAAGAAAACATCAAACGCAGTCAACATAGCCCAACTTTACTTTAGCGAGATTTGCCGTTTATATGGATTACCTCTATCCGTTGTTTATGATTAAGACACTCTCTTCTTAGTCATTTTTGGAGTTGCTTATAGCGTTTATCTAACACTAAGCTGGATTTTAGCAATACCTATCACCCCCAGATGGATGGCCAGACTAAAGTGGTTAATCGTTCTATGAGAAATCTATTGCGGAGCCTAGTAGGTGACCACCTGAAGTTTTGGAATCAGAAGTTATTCCAGTCAAAGTTTGCTTACAGCCGCATTGTCAACAGAAATACAGGGTTTAGTCCTTTTCACATTATCTACGGATACAACCCTCGTGCACCACTAGACTTGGCACCCATACCTGATGTGAAACTTATTCATATCAAGGCAAAAGATTTAATCTCTCATTTTCAAGAGACTCATCAGGCAATTGTTCATCATTCGCATGACACTATTGCTAAGTATAAGGAGGGTGCAGATAATAAGAGACGAGTTATGGTGTTTGATGTAGTTGACTTTGTATAGGGCATCTTAACAAATGATAGGTTTCGAGCCGGAGATTGTAACAAGCTTGCAGCAAGAAAGATTGAGCCATTGGAAATACTTAAGATAAATCCTAATGCCTACAGGTTGAAGCTCCTAAGTTATGTCAAGGCCAGCGATGTGTTCAAAGTGAAACACTTGGTAATGTATCCTGATGATTCTTTGTCAAAAACCGCAAATTTGAGGTGGAATTCTCTCTAACCCAATGAGGATGATGCAGATCACATGGCTTTAACCTTTGTAGATAAATATGACAAGATGAGAGCTTAGTTTACTTTTCTACTTTTGGGTTATTCAACCTGGTTTAATTTCTGTTGCTGTCGTTTGCTTAATATGTTGCTGTCATTTTATTATTTCTGTTGATGTCATTTTGGCCATTGCTATTCTGATTGTATGTGTGTCTAGGGCTGGTTTTAAGCCTTCGTTTTCGGGGAGCTTGAATCAGTTTCTGGTAAATGAATATTATTCTGGTTTCGAGATACGCTGAGGCGTTTTCAACTGCTTGTCTTTCTTGGATTGTTGCTGCTAGTGTTTGTGTTTGACTTCCAATCTTGGTTCCCTTTGTGTGATTACTGGTGTGTTTTTTACTGCTATTCAGAGGTCGCTACATCACACTTTGAAGGAACAATACATAGTTGACAAGTGGGGGCATAATTAAAAGAAGCAAAATGATTATGAAGCAGAAAAAAAATGGAGAAATGTATCCAAAACCAAAATATGATAGGATTATGCAATATTCTGTACTCAATAATAACTAGATAAATCTTATCCTTCAAAAGTTTAAAGCCCTTTTTGTCAGACTCACAAGATATTTTTGCTTTTCTCCCTCTCTAAATCTTATTTGCATATGTAATAATAATAATAATATAAATGCTTTTAGGTGGATGCTGATCCACCCACCTTTCCAATTTACTTTGCCATACTTTATCTCTTCCCATTATTATTTCCTTTCGGCCCACATCTCATAAATTGTATTTATTTGATCTAAATTTAATTTTTATTACACCGTCATTTATTCATGTTCTCGTCCATTCAATCATCTGAACTAGTTTTAAGTGAAAATTAAATTTGATTTTTAAATTTAGTTTTAAAAAAAAAATTCATGCTTTGAACTTTATTTGTTTAAAAAGGCCTAATTAGTATTTTGGTTCTTGAAATATACAAATCATTTTTAATGTGGTTTTATTTTTTAATTTTTCTCAATTTAGCATTTTTTATTCAGTTTTTTTATCAATTTGATTCTTTTGCCAATTCAAATCACGTTTCCTCCGTCAAATTATTGATATTGCGTGATTTGTAAACACATTAATTAACCCCATAATGTCAAAAATTTAATTAAGAATATCACTCAAAAAAAGAGGGGACTAAAAATGAGAAATAAAATTAAAAACAATTAAAACATTAACTTAATCATTCAAAAATTGACAAAAGTGAATCTTATGATCAAATCTAATTTAATTTTTTTAAAAAGAAAGAAAGAAAGAAAGAAAGAAAAGGAGGGTAAGGAATGTGGTTCTGTAAACAGGAGTATGGTCCAATGGTCCAAGCCTATCTCCCAATGTACACTTTATAGCATTAGGGCTATCTGAGTGAATCCCAAACAAATCTTGACATACTTGGCTGCATATGGCAATTGCCGCACCTTCTCTTCTCTTCTCTTACCAGTTACCACACCTTCAATTATTGCACAAAACTCATATTTTGGTAGAGAGAATAGGCCTAACCATATTAATAAATAATATAATTAATTATATTTAATGAATTATAGTGATTTAGTTGTGATTATTTATTTATTTAAAAAATTATAATAAATAAAATAAATAATGAAAATATACATATGATCGGATCAACATGGTTAAAATCACATGTAGACTTGAATAAGCAATTGATTGATTGGGTGGAATTGAAATGGAAGTGAGAGTGCGCGTGCTTGTTTGATGATGACATAGATGTCAGAGTACTGCTGAAATTCATTGAGGATTATTTTGACCATTTTCAACCCTTATGAATATAATCAACAAAAGCCAGATTTTATGGCTTCCACGGATCTCAGCCTCACACCATAATAATCCAATTACCAATTACCCATCTCTTCTCCATTTCCTAATTCCCACTCTAATCCCTGCGACTCCCCAACCCTTAATCTTAGGTAGAATTTTTTTGAATTTTTTTTCTTAAAATTGTTTATTCTTTTCTCAAAATTAAAATAATAAAAAATTACCCTAAAATATGGGTGTCCACTGTCCCGTGGGTGTTTCTTCACCTTAATCTTAACATGTCTTATCAGACCCCACAAAATATCGTATATTAATATTGAATGTCACTAAAACATTTTAAATAAGAGTATACGAAATATAAATATATTAAATATTATATTTAAAATATAAAAAAAAAAGATGGTGTAAGAGTAGGAGATAGAGAATTACAATGACTATAATCAAATTATGGGATACCATCATTGAGTTAGATGCATATGACTAATTAGCATGTTTGGTAAATTATCATTAAGTTAAATGCACATTTTATAGTCAAAAGTTTGATTTAATGAATATATATATATAGTCAATTCTCTAATATATTTGCTATAATCTAAAATATGATAATATCATTATTTTAAATGATATATATATATATATATATATATATATATATATATATATCACATTATATTACTTTTATTTTATTTATATAAAATATTAAGTGCATCATAATTTTATAGTTTTTAATTATCATCTTAAACAAAAAGATTTTAAATATATATCATAATATTGTATATCTTAATAACTAAAATTATGATATTTAAGGTATTATAATATATAAAATATTTCTTATATATTATGTATAAGATGATAGGATAGGAATCAAGGATGGGGAGGATGTAAAGGAGATAAAGGGCGTAAAGCACTAAATTAAGTTTGTGCATGGCGAATGGCCTCATTAGTCATTACACTCGCGATTATTTCAAAACACGTGGACAAGCATCAATGCTGTTTTGCTTTAAAGAGAGGTGGCCCCTACCCAAGATTTGGGTTCCCCTTTTGTTTTTGGTTTATGTGCGATGAACTTAACTTTGATAACCATAATAATTTCTCCAAGTCTTGTATTTTTGTATAAATAGCCATTTATAAAGTTTTAGACAATATTGAAAAAATTTAGTTTGAATTAAATATTTGATAATATCTTATCATATTTATTTTTTTAAATTCTAAAAATTTTAGAGCCACACATTCAAATAACATGAGAAGAAAGTATTATTATAAGATATTATTTTAAAATAAAATACTCTTATCAATTAAGTTAGTAGAGGTTGAGTTTAATTTGTAATCTCAATAAATTAATAAAATAAATATCATATTCTTAAATATTGTTAAGAATTGAGTTTTCGTAATTTATATTATTATAAATTTATTTATATTATTAATAATTTAATTCTCAAAGAGTCGTTTTCAACCTTAAAATCGATTGAGAAACAAATTTATAATAATATGGATTGCAAGAATCCGATTTCTTGAATAACTTAGAGTAATCACAAAATTTTGTTAGGGAACTTAGTTAGATTTTATTTTCTCATATCATATGTAATCATATGATTTTGAAAACTATGAATGACATATAAAGTATGGTAAATTAATATTAGTCATGGTTTTGACAGACAGCATTGATGGTGATAGGTACTTGCAAGTAAATTCATCGGTAACTGTACCAAAATAATGCATCTGTCTCTTAAATTTTCTTAATTAAAAAATGGCATTGTATTTGTAATTAATTGATGACTCTCAAAAACCAATTATTAACAAAAGTTGAATCAAATATTATTTATATTTACCAGACCCAATATTTATTATATTTATTAACTTAATACATTTTTTATGATACATAATATAAACCATCAAGTCATTAGGGCCACCCCGACCGACGTATCTCACTCGTATTATACCCCATTTAATATAATAAAATGAGGAGCTCCGCCGTGGATCAAATTCTTGAATAATACCTTTAAACTTAGGTATCTGAATACATCAGTTTAGTTAAGCCTTATTAATTGGAAATTAATGTAGTTGTTTAGCAGAGGAAAGGAATTGATGAGTTTGCATTAGAAGTGAGAGGAATGAGGAGGGGTGGCCCAGGTGAGGTGGGGCTGGGAAGAAAGCACCTCCTGGGCATGAGCCACGTACACCTTTTACACTGTGCTGCAGCCTGCAGGAGACACTACCCCTTGTGTGAATCAGTGACCTCAACGAATATATTCTTACCTAATGGATTTCAGACAAATTTATTGCCACAACTAACTCATGTGATTCTTCAAATGCTCAACCAATCTTAACCTCATCTTATCTCCCATTAATATTTGCTATTCCTTTCGTATTATACCCCATTTCTCTATTAAAACTTAAATTTATTCTTAGCATTAATATAACAAAATATTGAGAAATAAAAATAAATTAATATATTTTATACATTTGTAAAAAACTAAATGTTAGATTATCATTAAAATAAATATTAACCTTATTTTTTATGAAATTAGTGAGTTTAAATTTAAATTTATGAGAGACAACCCAGGATCAATTTCACAAAAATTCTCTTTTTCTGATAAGTTTCTTCCTAAATTTTGTTTGTTCTTTTCTTTCGTTTTCTCTTCTCGAATCATTAGTGGTTGAGATTTGGGGACTCTTTTATATATCTCTTCAGAACCCCATTTAACCTCAGATTTTGTCATCACATATAACCATCAATCATCATCATCATGTTCTATACCTTCATCATTCATCACCTTCTCTCTTCTCTTCCGAACCATTAACCTGTTGATTGGTTTTTCTTTCCCCATTCAACTCTACAATTCATCCTTTAAAAAAGCTTTAAACTTGTCAAAACCCTAATCCCTCTCCCTGTTTTATCCTCGGAGACATGGACTTAGATACAGACACTCAAACCCCACCACGGACCCAACCCACCAACACCTCCAAAACTTTATCTTTCACCAACGGCTCCCTTAAGCGCCACCAACCACCGCCACAGCCACCGCCCATGGTGGTTTCCTACAAGGAATGCCTCAAGAACCATGCTGCCACCATAGGTGGCCACGCACTTGATGGCTGCGGTGAGTTCATGCCTTCACCTGCCTCCGACCCCACTGATCCCCGCTCCCTAAAATGCGCCGCATGCGGTTGCCACCGCAACTTCCACCGCCGTGACCCACAAGAGTATTCCAACCCCAGCTTCGTTAACTGCTTCTACTCGCCGTCAGCAGCAGCCCCACCACCGCCACAGCCACTACCACACCGCGGATTAAGCGCAAGCACCAGCCCGAGCTTGAGTCCTAGCGCCAGCCCCAGTCCAAGCCCGATATCAAGCCCTTCACCGCCACCGCTCTCACATTTTCCGCCTTCGTACCATTCATCGGCACCCCATATGCTCTTAGCGCTTGGCACCGCCGCCTATTCAGGGCCATCTGATGAGCAGCATCGGAGCTTCAATTCAACGGTGACGAAGACAGAAAACCCAAGTGGGAAAAAGAGGAACAGAACCAAATTCAGCCAAGAACAGAAGGATAAGATGTATTCGTTCTCTGAGAAATTGGGGTGGAAAATGCAAAAGGGAGATGATAGATTGGTCCAGGAATTCTGCAATGAGGTTGGTGTTTCTAGAAGGGTGTTCAAGGTTTGGATGCACAACAACAAGAACACTTTCAGGAAGAGATCAGAAACTGGCAATACACAAACTGAAAAAGTACATGTGGATAATGGCAATGGTAGTAGAGGTGGCTTTGATAGTGATATTAACAATCCTTTCAACATAAATAGCAGCAACGATGACGTTCACAGAAACGAAGGTAGCTGTATCAATCTTCAAGCTTCTGTTAATGGGTCTTCTTCTTAATCTTGATCCATGGAGAAAGTTAGATAGAAGGGAATGAAGCCGGTAGCTATTTGGCCATTATCAGTGATCATTTTTGTTTATTCCCATCTTTTTTTATAAGCTAAGGCCATAGGAAGATCTAGCTAGTTTTCTTATTTATGTTCATAGCCTCTGAAATGAATATCATTTCCAGATATGTTTCATCCTCTCCTGCTTAGCTCTGCCTCTTACGGCTGTTCTTTATAACCGCAGGTACAAAATTTTAGTAATGCAGCTATATTTCTGAAACTTAATAATTACTCATCCACTTTCTCCAAAGCATACACCTCCAAAAATGCCCATACTTGTTTGTCCAAGACAGAAGGTTTATCAAATATCAGTACTTGGTGGTGAATTTTTTATGCTATCTGCAATTCTGTCCTTGTACATCTATTAAGCACTCCTATTTTTACAGTATTATCCTGTTGAAGATAATGCTACTGATAGGTTCGGTGAACACTGCATCAGGCAAATTAACCTCTAAGCCTGCAACTCTTGCTAAGTTTGTTTCATGAATGATCTCAAATAGAGTATGAATCACTCAGAATCATAACTCATAAGTGGTCCTAGAGAAGTTCCTTTTGAGGGGAAAAGAAAGGGAGAAAAGTTTAGACCCATTAGTGACAAGGAAAAGGATATTAAGATCCAAGCCATTTGGTCATCTCTTGCTATTAAGGTGAGTACTTAATTCCAAGCAATTTTTTGGGCAGACAAGGCAAAAGCAGGATACTATTTTGGTAATAGAAAATGGCATTGAAAATGAAAGTTATCTGTTCTCATGTTTAGCATTAATTATATAATGTTATCTTTTGTGTATCTATGCTTAGAAGGCAAGCAGCATGCTTCGGTTTGGCTAATTAATGGAAAGTAAGTAAAGGGAGGTAGTGCTTTAGACTCAATCTGCTGCATGACACCTTTCCATATTAGTGCAGTCATTATTTAATAATTGATTGATTAAGTAGTAAGTTTGATCCAGTTAATTTAATATAATTAATTATGCCTTTCTAAATTGCCACGTGGTTTCTCTCTTCCCAAGTTTTCTTTCTTTTTCTTTGGGATGGAACTCTCCATTTAATTTTTTTAAAGGTTGGTGTGCCATAGCGGCAGCCTTTCCAGACAATGGAGTGGATGGACCACACGGGAATTAATTTGAGTTTTCAATTCATAGCTCTGCTGCAGTGATGGACCAAACCATTTTCTTTGCTTTTCTTTTATTTTTTTCCTCTTATTACTTATTTGGGCCTGATCTTTGTCTTCTTCTGTTAAATGAGTTCGGCCCACTACGATACAGGAAAACAACTACTCCAAATTGCCTTCCCAACGGGAAAATGTCCTAATAAATGAATTAAGAAGCAATCCTCCGATAGTATTACTTTATTGTTGGGTTCAAACTTTTACTTTCTCTCTAACATTCAATTATTATCAATTCTTAATTTTGTTCATGCCTTGATATATTTTAACACTTTCTATTCAATGGTTGGAGAATGACTTCTTGTGGGTCCTGTTAATTTGAAGAATGTGGTTTGGTAAATTACTTTTTTTTTTTTTTTCAAAAGTGAGAATTTAAATTCTTGTAATCATCTTAACCGTTGGAGTTAAATATCACAATATAATATTATTTAAAAATATTTTATTTAATATGATATTTCAAAATTAAAAAAAATTAATAAAAATAAAATTTCAGAGATATAATATTCTTAGTATCATGATAGTATCAACGCCAATATTAAATCTATGAAGCAAACCAAATACAACTACGAAAACAAAGGAGCTTTTCTTCATACTTTCTAAATCATGGTTCCCTATCAAAAACCAGCTGTGATCTGTTAGTTCTATCTTAAGCTTCTTATATTATAACACACTGGAATTCAATTGGCAACGGATATGGAGCTAATTCTTAACTATATTCTTTAATGGCCAAACTAAGGCTTGTAGAAGAAATTATACACAAAATATGAAGTATTCATTCTCAAATACTCATATTTGAAAATCCATCCACATCGACAGATCTATTATCAGTGGCCATATCACTGCAAAACTGACAAGAAATACTTGGAGGTTTCAAATGCAAACATTTATCAATCCGTTTTTCTAACCAATCAAGTCTTCTCTCCAGGCTCAATACCCCAACATGCATAATCCGAATGTCAACTTGTGCAGCCCTGGCACAAGCCCGAAGCAATATGTAATAATCAGCATGAGCAACATAGGTCAAGGCACCTTTATCCTTCTTTCTCACATAGTGAAGGTAATCAAATCTTTTCTGCTTGACCCTAGGAGGTATATAACAAAATTTGTTCTCCTCCATATCTAGTTTCATCCTTCTAATGGCTTCATTGTCAAAAGTCTCTGCTGAAGCATGCTCATCGGCTTCTGCTTCTTCAAAGTCTGGCAAACTCTCTGAAGAATTATCAATATCCACACTTTCAAGTACTTCACTTGCAAGCCAGGTATCATCGTCAGGTGATGGTTGATTAAGAAATTCTTTTCTCATCTTTTTCTCCTTGGATGTCCTGTTAATACATCCTTCATCCATCAACCTCTTTTGGTTCAAAGAAATACCAGATTGCTCTACTGGTTCTGCTGGTTTGTCCTGAAATCAACCAAAAAATCAACAAGTTAGAATTGCCTTTAAGCGGCATTATTCATAGCGTTGTCAACCCAGAAAAGCTATACACAGGAAGCAAGCATTACATGACAGATAGACAAAAGCCAAAGATCAAAAGAAATAATGAGTCACAAGATTCAGTTTTACTTAATTAGCATCTGAGCTATTCCCTTATCAAAAAGGGGGAAAAAATCAACCCACATAAGTAGAAAATGCATAAGGAGGTCGTCACTAATCGTCAAGAGCTCAACTAAGGCTGCAGTACCTACATGGGCATCTATTATTATGTCACCAGCAAGTCAGTTATCAAGACAATTCATGGAGAATACACAGGTATAGCACCTTCGCTCCTTTCAGCTTCGTATCTTTAGGGGAAAAAAAAACCTGTCAGGGGTGAAGGTTCCAACAATAAAAGATCACGTATGCAGCTGGCCTTTGGAGGAAAAATGAACCTTGTTTAGATATAGAAATCACAAAGATTTGTCGTAATTTTGCTTGTCAATACCAAGCATATCAAATAAATCATTTATGAAAAAGAAGTAACATGTCCTTTGCCAGTAAACTGTCCTAATAAATTTCACCAAAAAAAAAAAATTGTTCAAAAAATTTAAACAATCGTAAATGACTGTACAGAACCTTCTCATTTTTGCAAGAAAAAGAAGATCTATTATGCTCTTGTACTGTAATTTGGATCCAAGCCTTTTCGGCCTGGATCCTTTTCTTACTTTTCTCTCCATCTCGATCGTTCATTCTTTTTTGGACGACCACAATTAAATACACGCAAAGTACGCGTACTTTGCCAAATAAATCTTATCCGTCCAAAATTGAAATAAACGGCTGAGATTGAAAAGACCCAATCCTTTTCTTAGAGAAAAGGACTGGATCCGGATCCCTTGTACTGGCATGTACTGTCAACACAATTTCTGAAATTCCATTTCCTCTCTGGCTCCTATATTATTAAAATATTAGTTTGAGAAAATAATGCCATGCGCAACAGTTCATTATATGTATGTTTCTGGAAGCTCATTGTGCTTTAGGAAATAGTGAAGCCTATTCACTTTCCAAGCTTCATTGGGAAAACATAAAAATACAGAAACTTGCCAGGCAATGGCCATGGCCCTTGGTCCAAAGATCACTGGAATATGTTCTGCAGCTTTCTTAATGCATCCCAAGAAAGAAAAAAAATAAAGCTGAAAGTAATTCCGAGATCCTCTAAAATTATGCCAGTTGAATAACTCATTCAATTTTTTAATTACCTTTTCATTCTGATAAAAATTCCATAAGTATTCTATCGTCTTTTGTTCCTCGTGATTCTCAAAAGATGGCTCTAATCCAGTGAAGACCACATCCCTACAGTATTGGAGATATGTTGGTAAGTCCTTCGAATACTCTGTCCACAAATATTGAAAAGTTAGTGAGTTCTTTGATTATTGTTATCATAGAATGAAAAATGGAAAGTATAAACTTGTGAAACATAGGATCGATACAATAGTATAAAAATAAACCAAAAACTTTACCATAGTTATCAGCAATCCCATTATGTATTGCTTGAAGGTGGCGGAGAAGCCTTGCAGCATCCAATTCAGGTTTCTGGGGTTGTAGTGGGACTTCATCAGAAATATTACCAACACCATGCCCATCATGGGAATCAAAAGCAGTATCCATTCCAACATTTCCTTTCCCTATGGAACCACTTGAAGACTCCACGGAGGCACCACCATTATGAGACAAACTCCTCTCCCATTCTCCAAAACCATTTATGTTATACAAAATCCTTATCGCTACTATCAGAATTGACATAACACATACACGAGTAGGTAGCCTCAAATCATTTGTGGATAACCATAAATCTGGAGGCATTGACCATTCATTTATGCGGCATGCATGAGGAAGAATCTTTTCAGCTGGAAGAGACAATTCTTGGAGATAACGGAAAGCTATTGCATAGAAGTTCACAGGAGGCAACTCCAAGCCTATGGACTGAGCAATGGATGCCGCCAATGACTCTAGTTTCTGTAGTGGAACAGCTTGTGAAGGCCTGAACATAACATCTGAGCTTATAGGACATGCACTTGATGGCTGTCCCATGCGCTGTTCAATTTCAAGAAAAACAGAAAAATATGGAAGCCTCCCTTCAAGTGTCCACTTCATTATGTCTGTTGGCAAAATTGCTTCCCTAGCAACATGACAAGCCAGAAGTGAAACAGCTACAGTACAAGCTAACGGAATCCTTTTTCTTAAAGACCTATACCATATCAATACAGCACGCTGACCATACATATTGTGAGGTTCTGCCCTGTATTTAGCACGTAGTTTATAATCTGCTGGATCTTCTGAGACCAAGGAAGAAATGAACTCGCTGAGATACAAGATATGCATGATGAAAATAAGGTAAGTAACTTATTACTAATGTAAATCTATATAGACACTAGATACAAATGAGAAGAGGAAGAAAGAGAGTAAATAATAATTAAGCTCCTCCCTCATCTTACTGATGACATAATAAATTCAATGACTGAGAATAGAATCCAAAGTCAATGAACACCAGTTTGAGTGGCGAAGAATCAGGTATGAGAATAAATTTTCCAGTTACATCTCGGGATTCACAAATTTCAACATAATATGACAGAAATCATTTGGTGTAATTTTTCAAAACAAAGTAACGCTGCACACATGTCAGCAACTTGCTAGCAAACACCATGCAATGGCACATTTTGCACAATCCTGAACCAAAAATATGTATTGACACATTATATTAAGTAATGAAATGGTGTTCACAGAACCAAATTAATAAACCATGCAACAAGAGTGGTACAAGTGAAAAAAATATTCCAGAAAGTCTCTATCATTACCTTCTTGCTGCATCTCAGACTCGTGGATTGCCTCATCGGCCCAGCCATCATCGAAAACACCAGTCCCGGAGACAAATCTCAGCCAAATAGGCCCAATCAATCCACATATCAAAGGGCTCACCTTGAACTCCTTCACCAATGCTTCACACTGAAACTCGATCATCATCTGCAACCCCATCACATACCGTATCCTTATTTCGTTGTAATAATCTTCAAAGCTTGGGACTTTCACGCCGCTTGAACCCCCAAAATCTCCCGGAACCGAGGAGCCCATCACATCAAATTGGTTGTCATAATTGTCCTCTACTTTAATATAACCATCACGACGATGATCTTGAGATTGAGGAGTTTTTTCTTCTAACCCCAGAGCCTTCAACAACTGGGACTGGGAATCGTACTGAGAGATGGGTTCAGCTTTGATTACATTGGAACGCTGGCGGCGGTGACTGGCCAAGTAGATGGCGCCTCCGGTGTCTCCTCCCTTGTCGACAAAATCCTCATCGGCAACACCAGTGTCAATGATGTCCTCAGCCTGAGAGCCGCAGCGGAGGCAGTAGAAGAAGCCATCAGAACCATCGCCAAGACCCACGTTACCGCAGGTTTGGCAAGCCCAGGTATGGATATTATCCATTGCCGGTACTGGTAGAAGCGGTGGCGGAGCCGTTAACGGAGACAGAGCAGGCGCGATAACTCTCTTAAAGCTTCATATTTTGGCGGCGAGGTCCGTTGGATGCTTTGGTAATATAGGTTTTCGTTCTGCAATTCCCTATTTCCCACTCCCCAGTTGGTGAATTTAACATGCATGTTTTTAATTTTTAAAATTTTAAATGTTTTTAAAATTTTTATTTCAAGAAATTAGTTAAAAGAATTTTAAAAAAATTTTAAAAATTTTCATAAAACATTAATTCAAAAATAATTCAGAAAATAAAATAAGAAAACAAAAAAAATAAAAAAATCTTTTAATTTTTTTAATTTTTTAAATTCTTTTAACTTATTTCTTAAAATAAAAATTATAAAAAAAATTTTGAAATTTTAAGTTTTAAAAACTAAAAACATGCTCGAGCATGTTAGAAATAAAAGGTTTATATTTTTGAATATTTTCTAAAAAATAAAAGGTTTGAGAGGAAATTAATTAAGAATGCAATAGGAGATATAATATTTTGAAATAGTACTTTATGAAAATATCTTTGAGTACTTTGTTATTTATTTTAAATTATTTATGAACTAGTTATATTTTATAATCAAATAATTATATTTATAAATATAACCAATTTTATTTAAAATAATTATTTAAATTTTATTCCTCCTCACCACGTTGGTATGAAATGAGGATAATTTTAAATTTATTTTATGTAAAAGAGGATTAAAAAGTTAACAAATATTAATTCTGTGCTCAGGTGAGGATAGTAAGGAAAATATATAGTACTATTGTCGCTTATTATTGGGTGCGACAGTGTGTAATAAAATGGAGTGAACCCCACTCTTAGATAGTGGGGTCCATACCCACTTACATAAGGGACGGACGCACTTATTTAAGTGCGCTTATAATACTAAAATTTTACTCGAGGATAATAGCACACTCCTAAGGCAAGAAGGCACTAAGCCAAAACTGAAGTGACGTTTATATCAAGTTATAAAATATTATAATATTTAAAATTCTTATATTTATATATAATAATTAAAATTTATTCAAAAATATATATATAATTAATATTTTATAAAAATCAGAAATGGTAAGATACCAGATTCTCATTATTTTTATACAATAATATCATCTCTTTTTTTTTTATATATCTTAGATAATCAAGCATATTGAATAATAAACATATATAATTTAAATATTTTTTATTATCGTTTAAGATAATAGAATAAAAATAAATTCAACATCCTTAAATTTAAACCATGCCATTCAATTTTAATATTAGAAGGTTTAATAGGAAGTATACTTGAGCATCCTTAGACTTCCCGTTGGGACGCAAGGCTTATAAATGGAGGATAGTTTGGGCTACGGATCTGGTTTTGGGCCCAAATCATCCTGATAGTAAGGCTAAGACCACATAATGGAGTTGCTATTTCATGTGAAGTCTCCAAATTCAAGAATCTCTCAAAAGCCTTTTAAAAGAAAAAGTCATATAATTGCAACCTATTTTTGCTTCAATTGTCATTCACCCAAACCTTATCAATAGTTACCATTCTTCTATTATATGTTACCATAAAGTTATTCCATTGACTTCATTGGCATTGTGACTACTCCTAATTAGCCAACATTAGTTTTGTTATATATACCGGATGAACAAAGAGAGGACATGCCAATGATGATTTTTTTGTTAATTTATGATAGTAATAACAATAAAAAAAAATATTATCTTAGGTCCTCTTTAATTTTTGTTGGCTTATTATTTTTCTCCTAAGGCCATACTTAATTTTTTTGACTCTCTTTCTTGCATAGTTCAACACTCTTAACTATTTTTTGAATTTCTCTCTCTCTCTCTCTCTCTCTCTCTCTCTCTCTCTCTCTCTCTCTCTCTCTCTCTCTATATATATATATATA
>JASKGM010041276.1:0-22450 GCA_034509205.1 Ceratonia siliqua
TATTTATTTCTCCATCTTTGTCCATTATTATTTTATTGATAAAAGGGGTAATTAAGATATAGTAAAATTATTAAGCATAAATAATTTAGGGTAATCATCCTTAGGGATGGACATTGTGGGGTGCCTAATACCTTCCTCACATGTAATTAGACTCTCAAATCCTTCCTCTGGTTCTGAGGGCCAGTTTTCATTATTTTTTTAAGGATCCCAATTATTCTTCTAATTAATTGGTGGTGACTCCCATTTTTCTTTACATTTTCCCTCACGCGCCTAAAGTCATAAAATGATAGCTTTTCACTGGCCGTCACATTGTGACACCTACTTAAAAAGGTCTAAAAATTTGTAAAACAATAATACTACAACTCATGCATCACGGAATATTCTAGAGTCAATTATAAAAATTGTTATCCTAAATTATAGGACCGATTAAAAGTGTATAATTGTTGTCCATAAAATAAGGCTAGTCAATTTAATTAAAAGTGCACTTTTAATTAGACTTAAAGATCCATGACCCATTCAAAATCTGACAATTTTTTAAGAAATAAAAAATCCACAACTAAGAGGGGCTTACATCAATCATCATAAGTTAATTATATGCCTCATGGATGATTACATAATCATAAATCATAGTTATTCCAGTTTATGAAATAACAAATAGACACATTTGTTCCTTTCTATATATTCCTTTGCAGTGTAAAAGGAAAAGAAATAGTGTTGTTGTTGTTGTCAAAATATGAGAAATATAATGATGGAGTTTATGTTACTGAATAACATACTAATATGAAAATTACATCACAAATATATATTTTAGAGAAGGACAAATTCTTGGGCGATCAGGATGAACTCTCACCTGAGACAGAGAGACTAGCCAGCCTTGTGTAAGAACAAAAATGAAAGAAATGAATCAGTAAACAAGCAGTTAAGTTTTGATCTTACAAAAACATAAATTTCAAACATCTTTTTATGAGAGCTGACATGAAAACATTAATGAAAAGTAGTTAATGAAGAGGAGAAACTAATTGTCTCTTGAAAATTTTTCATCATTTATGATGAATAGTCATAAACATATTTCATCCTAACAATCTTAACATCAGAGATACAAATACTTAAAGCCTAGCATAATAATGAGAAAGCATAATAGCAAGCTTGGACAAGACTATAGACTACAAGTCAATGATATAAGAAATAAAGGAACATGTCTTGCTGTGAAGTAAAATGGCATTGCTGGAGACATGAAAAGCATCTCAGCTCATAACATGAGTTATTTATGACACACTTTTAGTTACATTGATAGACTTCAAGGGCTAGGATGTCTTTCCTTCTCTTAATTCTTTTTTTTTTCTTTCAATTATTTCTCTCCATGAATCATAATACACAATATCAATCCTTCTCGAGCCAAACTTCATTATCACAACCAAAATTATGAAACTACAGTCAAGTTTTAGAAGTTTTAGTAGGTATGTGTCTTACTTAAAGGATGTGGAGAGAGATTGGTCCTCTGGATTAGATGATTTCATCTAGTCCACCAACATATAGAGAGAGATCACATTTTGTTTTAAGGTCACATTTCAATGCTTACCTGAAGTTAGAAGAAAGACCTTATCACTATAATCTAAGAAGTAATTACCAGCTCATCCAAGTAATGTCAAGTGCCCAAGATTTTGCAAATACCTACAAAGTAAATGCCACTGGTAATTTATATGGAATTTCTGCTTAAAACTATTCAAATACCTACAAAGGCCAAAGGGGTTCTCGTAAAGCATGATATAACAAACCATTAGTATGTTATAACCACAAGGAAGAGAATCAGAGAGCAAATTCCCTAACTCAAATAAAGCTTCAGTCACCTAATCACATATGTGTATATCCTCCATTATTATTTACCAAATCAGAAACTTAGATCATGATTAGAGAAGTGGCAATTTTTACTCTCAAACTAAACACAATAAAATGGATAACTCAATCTTATTTATGTTCCTTGTAATTTTCTTAATGACAAGACAAGACAATAGAAAGATGAGAAACCCAATGCCAGCAATAACAATGGCTTCAAAGCTCAAACTCCACAAAATTGATTTCCTTGACTATTTTTAGGAAATTGTAGAGCAAGACCAACTGATGAACCTAACCAAAAATGGGTTTCACTACCAAACAACTAATAAATGCACCAGAGCATCAAATTTAAACACTAGCAATAATAATAAATTAAAAACCAAAACTAATTGGATGCTTACTTTCACCCAAATCAACTATAGTTGAACAGTAACAATGAAAAGGAATAAAAAGGAACCCAGATAGAGGAAGAACGAAATGAGAAGCCAAAACTCTTACGAAGAGCATTTTGTAGAAGGGACAAAGGATGAGGGCAGTCATAAACGCACAGAGGGCAGGAGATTTTGGAATTGTCAAGGTTGATAGGGAAAGGGAGAAATTAAGGGGGAGGAAATTTACCTCCCTAATGAATGAGAATGAACAGATATTGAATACCCAATCTTCATCCAAAACTTGAAGCAGCAAGCTCTCTTTTCTCAAAATAATAAATCCTTCGAACAGTAAAGATAAGTCCTAAGAGAGAAATGGAAGATAGAAATGGCGGAAAGAAAGAGGGAAAGGGGGAAGTGAAAGTGAAATGTGCCATTTTGGTAAAAAAAAAAAACTTTTACTTTTCGTGATGACATATGATGTCGTCACAAAAACTCTAGTTTTAGTGACCCCTAAAGGTCGTCACAAAAGGTTTTTAGTGACAACATTCTAATTGTCGTCACTAATTCTTGGCTTTTTTGGCAACAAAAACTTAAAACCTTCACTTTTAGTGATGACATCATATGTCGTCAGAAAAACTCTAATTTTAGTGGCACGTAAAAGTCATCACAAAAGGTTTTTAGTGACAAAATTTTAATTGTCGTCACTAAATCCTGACTTTTTGGTACTGTTTTCGCACCTAAAAAAAATACTCACTTTTAGTGACGACATCATATGTTGTCACAAAAACTCTAGTTTTAGTGAGCATTAAGGTCATCACAAAAGCTTTTTAGTGATGACAATCTAATTGTAGTCACTAAATCCTAAATTTCTTAAATTCTCAAATTTCATAAAATAAAATTTGATTTTTAGTGACAATTTTTGGATAGCTTTTGTTACGACAAATGAATGTTGTGACTGAAAAGTTTAGATTTTATGACGTAATTAAAAAGTCGTCACTAAAAGTTGTTAACAACTACATTTAGTGACGGCATTTAAAAGTCGTCACAAAAAACCTTGTTTTAGTGATGATTTTTAAGTTCGTCACAAAAAAGTCACCACTGATAATCAATTTTCTTGTAGTGAGAACATCATTCTCTTATGCATCATTAGAATTTAATGCTTGCACATGTTTTAATAGAAGTAAAATATTGTAAGAAATTTTATTCAAGTTATTGTAAGGTAGTAATTAAGCATATTGTATACTGATAACAATGATTTTTATACATATATTTGCCCTCATATTTAGTGGCTCAAGACTCTTTGATGCTTAACTGTATGATTTTGATCATGTTATGTGAAGTTTGGGTCACTTGGGAATAAATTGTTTATTCTAGTAAAAATACAAATATTGACCCTGTTTCTATATTTCGGGAATATCTTTTATTCTAGACATCTAATTGAGCTGATTCTTGTTTTGTAGGAAATCTAAGAGATAGATCTACAACTTCCATGAGAGTTCAAGGCTTGATTTGTATATTTGTATGGTCGAATTAGTCCTGGAAGCAGAATTTAGTCAGTTGCCCTATTGCTGGATTACTGGACCCGAGTTTAGTAAATTATCCATATCTGGAAGATTATAAGCCAAAATGGCCCCAGACCAACTCCTTTAATACATTAGCATCCTGCCAAACAAGTCTTATGAAGACTACTTAGTGACACTATGTCGTTTTAGTGGCTAAATATGGGTTTTAAATTTACTTCTTAATTCTAGTGGGTTAATGGCTGGTGCTGTGTTTTGGCCGTAATTTACGTTATACAACTTTGAATTAAGTGAGGTCAAAGCCTATGGATTAAGGAGAGTCAGATTGGTAACTTTTTTACTTGGGGCAAATATGTAATCCATGTAGGAGAGTCGGTGCTTTAAATTGAGGTCTCAGAATCAATTGAGGGTAGTAGCTATTTTTTTCCTTCCTCTCCCTCATTATCTTTTCTTTTCTCTCCAATGGAAGCTATGGTGACTACAACCACGGAGGGCTAAACTCTTAGATCAATTTAGAGATTTCACCTCCTTTTTGGTTTGGTTTGAGACCTTGTTCTTAAATTCTTATTAATTGCAATTAACTTTCTCTCTATCTTTTGTTCTTGATCTCACTTGCATGGTTGTATGTTAATATGGCCAGTTGACATGAATTCGTGTAATATGTGATCTTGAGTATATTCAGATTTGATTGTGATATATTTTGGTTGTTTGATCATTTTTTATCACATAAGAGATGAGAGTTAAGTGATTACATGAAAGGTGTTTATCACATAAGACTCAAATTTCTTTTCCAAACAAAAAGGAAACCAAAAAGAAAAACGGTGTATAATTGCTCATACTATATATATCTTCTCAAATCCTTCCAATATTAAAGACCCTAAAAACAAGAAGGAAGAACAATGTATATAAAAACAAAAAAAAGAGATATACAAACATTACAAGAAAACACGCTTTTTCTCACCCCAAAAAATGGTGAGAAAACTCAAAATTTTCGTGGGAAACAAGGTTTCTCATGGACTTTCTAATGGAATTTTGACCAAAGGAATAGTGAAATGACTCTCATGGATTTTTTCACGCCAAAACCAACCAAGGGAAAAGTTTTGACAAATTTTATCCGTTGGAAAATGTATGAATGCTGAGCGAAAAGGAGGAGGAAATCGTGAGATGTTATCAAATTATTCTCACAAACCTCTAAAGGACATTTTACCATGGAGTCTCATATACACATTCCGAGAGATTTCACAAGAGAGTAAACCAAAAAATTATTTTTCTCATTCACTCAAAGAAAGAAACCATGAGACAATCCATCAAATAAATTAAGTTTCTCATGTATAATAACTATGAGAGCGTTCGTGTGTCTCACAAAACTATACCGTGAGATGTGATGAGAGAGGAAACCAAAAAGGTAAGTTTATGACATTATCTCATGTAATGCACAAGTGAGACAATTTGTCAGATAAATTGAATATCTCATGGTAAGGAATTATGAGAAAGAAAGTTGCTCACAGATTAAAACTACTATACAATCAGTGAGAAAAAGATAAAATAATTAAAAATTTATTTAAATAGAAAATAGAAAATAAATATAATGTACATATAAATAATATATAAATACTAATCTAATTAATTATTAATAGTTTTTTATTATAAAAGTTTTAAAATATATTTTTTATACATTGAAATACAATTTAAATTAACCGCATAAAATAATAAACAATTTAAAAAGAAAGAATCAAATATATATAAATTATTTCAAATGTAATGTGTAAATGTTACAAATTAAATAAAACAATGTAATATTAAATTTTAAAAATCATAATACATCAATGATGACATCTGACTCACCCGAAGAGTCAATGGTATAAGATAAAGGGGCCTAGGGATAATGGGAGGGGAGGGGAGGGGAGAGGGGAGAGGGATCATTGTAGAAGGATTCATCTGATGAACCAATATGCTTATCTTCTGTAGATGCTCAGCCCAATGAGCCTTCTACTATTTGAGTCGAGCTTGCTATTCCTGGAATCACTCTTCAAAGATCCTTAGCATGCTAGCAAGTTTGGGATCTTGGGTGGCATGTGATATTTGGCTTGAAGGAGTCTTGTCAACTAGGCAGGCCTCAAAACCCATCCCATATATCCTGTCCCTCTTGTTTTTCCCACTGACAGCCTCTGTCAAGAGACGGGTGTTATTGGCAAAAGAATAAGCCAACCTAGGGTATGAGCTCTGTGTTCCTCATAATTTTTCTGCATGAGTTAAACCATAATTAGTGAGAAGTTATTTTAAACACAAATGAATATAAACATATATTATTAAATTTTAATGAAATATAATGTAACTCACGTAAGTGCTCTTAGCGTGGGGATGGACTCAACCTTTCTATGCGCTGTAATTAATATGATAGAAGACCTTAGCAATGTCAACAAGCCTCCCCAACTATTTTTCCAACAAAAAATGAATTAAAGTGTTAATTAGAATAATACAAAAGTTTTAAATACAAGTTATAAGAAACAAAAAAGTACTTACAAGCCTCTTTGTATTCTTTGAGAAGGAGATGGAACCGTCTCAATGGACAGTGGCACCTCGATCCATGGACTGATTCCTCTTGTTTTATTCCAAGGCCTCCTTGAATTGGGGGCATGCCTAATATTCCATGAGCTGGGTCCTGATCACATGCTCAACCATTCAACCATACACTTCCCTTTCTAGATGTCACCATGTGCTGCTCTTATACTACTAAAGTACTTGTGCCTCTACACCCTATGGTTTTATTTTTCAAACTTGGGATTCCGTTTACAGTCTTTCTGCATTACAAAATATAATTAAAGTCAGTGACCATGAAAATGAAGTTAATGGAATAAAAATTGTGAAAGTTTGATTAATATCTTAAATAGGTCCTACTAGTGGTCTTTCACATCCTTGGGAACTTTTCTGAAGTTTATATTGGCTTGTTCATAATGTGACCTGAAGATACTCTCAAGTGTGGTCGTGTGGTGCTCTGAGGGTTCAAATTTGGAAAAAAAAATTGACTTTGTCAGAGGGAACAACTATTATATTTTTTATTAATTTAAGTATGATTAGTGTACTTACTCAGTCCCACGTGTCTCTATCTACATGCTCCAATCGACAGGGTCCCTAGTCTTAGACTTGCCATAAAGGGTTAAGATGTGGAGGCTAGCCTGGGAGGTTGAAACCACTACACTAGAGGTAGCTAACCCAGGTGTCACTGAAATGTGGGGACTCTCCTTGGAGGACCCCACAACACTGGCTGCAACTAACTCCAGTGTTGCTGTGGTAGCGGACAACGATTTTGATTTGACACGAGCTAGATCCAGTGCCGATGCATAAAGCGCATGTGATTGTGGTGGCACCCTCGAAGATGGCATGAATTGGCATAGCTTTGCTTGAGGGTTAGAGGTGATAGCAACAGCCTTCCTGTTACCCTTGCCCTTGTCCCTTCCAGAACCACGTCCAGCACCTGACATCATTGATATTTTATCACAACATAAGTCTATATGAGAAATCTAAATACTGAATGAGATTTGATTATGTTATTTCATATAATTTGATTTATCGATACTTTTAATTTAATTATTAATTTGATATTTATTGATATTTGTAATTTAATTATTAATTTGATAATTTTAAATTATACATGATAATTTAGTTTGATATTTATTTGATACTTAATTTCACAATATTTTTAATTTGAAATTTATTAATATATTTAATTGAATTAGTAATTTGATATTTTTAAATTATACATGATATTTTAATTTGAAATTTATTGATATATTTTAATTGATATTTATGGCTATCTTTAATTTAATAATTTTAAATTATACATGATATTTTAGTTTGATTATTGATGTATTTTAGTTGATATTTAATTTTCACAATAATTTTAATTTGATATTTATTGCTATTTTTTATTTAATTAGTAATTTTATTTTTTTAAATTATACATGATATTTTAGTTTTATTTTTATTGACATATTTTAAGTGATATTTATTTTTAAAATAGTTTTAATGATTTGATATTTATTGATAATTGTAATGCAACTATTAATTTGAAATATTTAAATTATACATGATAATTTAATTTGATTTGTATTGACGTATTTTAATTGGTATTTAATTTTTAAAATATTTTAAATTTGAGTGAGCAGAACGATCAAGTCACTTCTACATTTAACTGTTTTATGAAGCTTTTATCCTAAAAAAATAAAAATAAAAACTCCCCAATGGAGAATATCTATATAAGAAAAGATAAAAGACATATATTTGTATATAACTTGATAGAGTAGCTAGATGCAGAGAAAGATCAACAACATTAAAAGTAGCAGACACATTATACTCACCATGAAGATCTAGTTTGTATGCATTGTCATTGATTTTCTCAAGGACTTAGAATGGTCCATCTCCCCTAGGATGTAGCTTAGACCTTCTATGAGATGGAAATCTCTCTTTGCACTTGTGAACCCAAACCTAATCTCCAGGCTCAAAGATCACACACCTCCTTCCTTTGTTAACTTGGGAGGCATATTGCTAATTTCTCTTTTCAATCTAGTTGAACCTTTTCATGAATGGACTTCACCATTTCTACCTTCTTCTTCCCATCTAAGCTTGTCCTTTCAAAAACAGATAAAGGTATCAAATCTAAACAAGTAAGCAGATTAAAGCCAGAAACAATTTCAAATAGAGATTATGACGTAGTAGTATGCATGGTCCTATTATATGCAAACTCTATGAATGGCAAACAATCCTCCCAAAAGTTCAAATTCTTTTTAATGACAGTACGTAAATGCTGACCTAAAGTCCTATTAACAACCATAGTTTACCTAACAGTTTGTGGGTAACAATTAGTAGAAAATAAAATTTTGGTTCCTAACTTGCCCCACAAAACTTTCCAGAAGTAACTAAGGAATTTAGCATCCTTATCAGACACAATACTCCTAGGCGCACCATGGAGTCTCACTATTTCCTTAAAAAACAAGTCAGCTATGTTTGTGGCATCATTTGATTTATGGCATGGAATGAAATGTGCCATCTTACTAAATTTGTCCACCACCACAAAAATTGAATCTCTATCCCTTTTTGTCTTAGGTAGTCCTAAAACAAAGTTCATAGACAAATCTATCCATGGCTCACTAGGAAGTGTATATAAACCATGCGACCAAACATTAGACTTGGCCCTTTTACACATGATGCATCTATTGCAAATATGGATGACATCCCTTTTCATCTCAAGCCAAAAAAATGCTCATGCAAAATTTCTAAGGTTTTCCTAACACCAAAATGTCCCTTCAATCCTTCACCATGTGCGTCATGCACTAATAACTCATGTATAGAACAATTTGGGACACACAACTTATTTTCTCTAGACAGGTAACCATCATGCTTGTAAAACTTACCAAATGCTACTTTATCACATGCCAAATACACAGAAGAAAAAATTAGTACCATTGGCATATACATCTTTTATAAATTGAAACCTAAGCATTTTAGCACTCGTAGAAGAAAGAAACATATACCTTCTGGATAAAGCATTGGCAACTATATTTTCTTTACCTTGCTTATACTGAATGACATAAGGGAATGTCTCATTGTACTCTATCTATCTAGCATGCCTCTTGTTCAACTTACCTTGACCCTTGAGATTCTTTAATGACTCATGATCTATGTGGATCACGAACTCCTTTGGCCAAACGTAGTGTCGCTATCTTTCCAAAGCTCAGACTAG
Organism: Ceratonia siliqua; assembly: GCA_034509205.1. Classification (NCBI taxonomy): domain Eukaryota; kingdom Viridiplantae; phylum Streptophyta; class Magnoliopsida; order Fabales; family Fabaceae; genus Ceratonia; species Ceratonia siliqua. The sequence continues at coordinate 9,465 of JASKGM010041276.1, forward strand.
AGCATACAATTCTTTGTCATAGGTTGGGTAGTTCAAGGCTGTCCCTCCTAATTTCTCATTGAAATAAGTGATGGGTCACTTATCTTGCATCAAAATAGCTTCAATTCCTATCCCTGAGGCATCACATTCAATCTCATAAGTATTGTTAAAGTCAGGTAATGCTAACACAGGTGCAGAACATAACCTTTCTTTAATAATAGAAAATGCATTCTCTTACTTAATGCCCCAATGAAACCCAATATTCTTTTTAACAACCTTAGTGAATGGTGAAGCAATGGTGCTAAAATCTTTAACAAAACCTCTATAAAAACTAGATAGATTATGAAAGCTTCTCATCTCAGTGATACCTTTAGGCGTTGGCCACTCCTTGATTGATTTGATTTTCTCTTCATTTACCTCAATGCCCTTTGCAGTAACCATATAACCAAGAAAAAAAAAACTTGCTCTATACAGAATGTACACTTCTTAAAATTAGCGTACAACTTTTTATTTCTTAAGACATCACATCTCAAATCATTAACATGTTCATCTATGCTTTTGCTGTACACTAAGATATCATCAAAATACACTACTATAAATTTCCCAATGAAAGCACGTAACACATGGTTCTTTAGTCTCATAAAAGTGCTTGGTGCATCTGTAAGACCAAATGGCATAATTAACCATTCAGATAGCCATATCTGGTCTTAAAAGTACTTTTCCATTCATCCCCTTCTATCTTTCTAAGTTAATGGTATCCACTTTTAAAATCAATTTTATTGAAAACACAAGGCCTATGCAATTTGTTAAGCATATAATCTCATCTAGGAATGGATGACGATACTTTACCATTATGTTATTGATGGCTCTGTAGTCAATGCATATTCTCCATGTTCCATGCTTTTTAGGCACCTACAACACTAGAACAGCACACGGGCTCATACTTTCCCTTACGTACCCCTTCCTCATCAACTATTAAACTTTCCTTTAAAGCTCATTTGTTTCCTCTAGATTGCTTCTACAAGCTAGTCAGTTTGGAATAGCAGCTCTAGGTACAAAATCAACTTGATGCTCACTGCCTTTAATGGGTGGCAATCCACTAGGTATCTCTTCAAGGAACGCATCCTCAAATTCCAACAACAAAGAAGCAGCAACACTAGGAAGAGATGGGTTAGTTTCATCAAAATTAAAGTAAGATTCCTTATAGAATAACAAAACCAGAAGCTAGTTTGCTATGAAAGCCCTCTTAACCTCAGTCTCCTTTACATAGAAACTCAATGTTGTTTTATTTTCTCTCTCTCGTGAACCCTCTTTCTCTTCATTGTTTCCTGCTTCTTTATTTTACTTCTTACTTTCTCTTTTTCTTAAGGTCTCAGCCTTACTCTGTTTCTTATGTTCAACCTCACCTTTTAATCTCATTTGATCTCCATAGACCTATTTTTGTGACAAAGGGACAAGTGTAATTAATTTACCATCTTTAACAAAGTTGTACCTGTTCTTAAAACCATCATGGATCACTTTCCTATCATATTGCCATGGTCTTCCCAAGAAAATATAGCCAGCATGCATAGGAATCATATCATAAATACTTTATCATTATACCTTCCAATGGTGAAAGCTACCAGTATTTGCCTATGACCCTTGACTTCCCCACACTCATTTAGCCACTGCAGCTTATAAGGTCTAGAATGTCTTCGTAAAGATAAACCCAATTTCTCAACAAGAGTGGCATTAGCTACATTGGTGTAACTTCCACCATCTATGATCAAATTACACACTTTGTTGTTAACATGGCATCTAGTGTGAAAGATGTTTTCTCTTTGCTCCGCCTTATCATCTACTTTAATCTGAGTATTAAGGGCATGCCTAATAACAAGGGTCTCACCTTCTACAGGATACTCTACCCACTCAACATCACTATAGTTAACCAATTCTGGCATCTCATCACTACCACTCTTACTCTTAGTCACCACTTCTTCATTGTCATATACAATCGTCACCCTTTTATTTGAGCACTACTTCCTATGTGTCCTGACCCCCAACACTTAAAGCATTTAATATCCCAATTCCTAGAAGGTTGGGATTCCGCTTTAGGTTTGCTTTTGTTAACATCTTATTATTTTCCTTTAGATAAATTAGTCTTACCCTTAGAAATAGTCCTATCACTTCTTTTAGTGTTACCCCATTTTGACTTCCAAGGAGAATTCGAAGAGTATGTAGTTGTCTCTTTTCTTTTTAATTGTCTCTCCACCTTCATAGCCTTATGTACCATATCCTTCAACTCCACATAATACTAAAACTCTACTATATTAGCAATTTCCCTGTTCAAACCATTCAAAAATCCTGCCATTATGGCTTCCCTATCTTCCACAACATTAGCTTTAATCATGGCAATTTCCATTTCCCTATGATAAAACACACTTTAAAAGCAAAATCTGACCCTAAATTTGACCTCAACTAGGTAAACCTGAGTTATGATGACATCGAGCTTGAGAAGAGCTTTTCAAATTAGTATTATGGGTTCTACAAAAAGTTATGGCCGTTTGAAGTTGCATGGGTAAAATTGCTTCTTTTCTGTAACACCTAACAACAAGTATTTTTTTTTAAAGACCAAATATAGTGGTTCACCTAACCCACACAACCTTTCACTAAGATCACAACTCTTTACTTGAAAGAACACAATGCTCTACAAATCAATACAATTTTTTTTTTCACAATTCTTGCCACAACTTTTCATGAATCCACACACCTTTTCACCTTTTTTTTTATATGCTACCTAGCAAATCTGATTCCCATATTTGATTTGAGCAGCAAAGAATGAATTACTACCAGAAAAATTTGCAAATAGAAATGGCAAGAGCACAAAAGACATGAAAACAAAAAGGAAACCAAAGCAGAATTTTAGGACATACAAACAAATCCAGAAAATACGAACACTAAATGAACAAACACAAAGGAAATAAAAAAATGAATAACAAACAAACAAAATAGAATCAACAACAAATAAACGAACAACAAACAACAAGACTAGAAGATAAAATTTCAGAACAAAAACAAAAACAGCAAAATTGAAATATTTTTTTTAATTTTCAAATTAAAAGGTAAAACAAAAAGATAGATCAAACCTAATGTTTGGAACTAAGCCTTGATACCAAATGATGTGAACCCATAGGAATGAATCCCTTGAACCCATAGACAAATATGTTATTCTTGCCCAAGAAGCCAAACTCAGATTTCTAAAAGATCTAGACTTGTTGAAAACTTGTTCCAAGAACCTAGATTGGGAGAACTCCACAAAGGACTTGCCTTTGATAGGTTCTAAAAGGTTTATTCAAGAACTTTTAGGGAAACTAAGTCTCACAAATTCAATTTCAATCAGTATCTACATGACTGAGTGTTTTAGCCACTTATTTATATGTAGGCTTGAGAAATCCAATTTGACTAACCCTACACAAGCCAATGAGCTCCTTAACAAATAAGCCCATGAAAATAATAAGATAGGTTTAGCCCACAAAGAAACAATTAAGGCCCAATTAAATTTAACAATTATAATAAAGCGCAATTACATGGAAAATGTTAATCAGCCTCTTTAACTTGAATAATGTGAATAAGGCTTAGCTTCTCTTCTTTCAAACCCATCTTGAAAGCCTGTGATATGCTAGGGGAATTAGACATCTCAACCCAAGTAGCTTGAACAAGTCCATGTATAGCTTCCTTGATCTTCTTTACTCTTGATCTAATTATTGGACCATATGGAACATGTAATGGATCTTTACTATTTAGCCCACCATGGATTCCATAAAGAGAGACGGCGGTGACAGAGGCAGCGACATGAGAGAGAGAGAGAGATGAGAGCCAATGTAAAGTGAAAATGATGAAATGTCACATGGATGATAAAGACGACGTCTCACGGAATCTCTAACAACGTTATTCCTGCCTAAGTAAAACGATGCATTGCATGGTCTAAGGGAATAGCTCATAGATGGTCTCATGAATACATTACATGAGTTCAAATTTCATAAATACTAAATTGAACCGCCTCAGTGATACTATGTGTTTCTAGTTCCCATGGACGCTCTCATGGAACATTTCACAAAATCTAATTTTTTGTCATTGTTGTGAAACAGAGCGTTGCAATGTCGCACTGAAAATCCCATGGGATTATTCAACGAGAACGTCAAATTTCACAAAATCTAATTTTTGCCATTGTTGTGAAATGACGCATTGCAATGTGTCATCGAATATCCCACAAAAATATTCAATGAGCAACTCAAATCTTACAAAATCCAATTTTGGCCTCCATTCTGAGATGACACGCTACAATGAGCAACTCAAATTTCACTATCTTATTTTTGTCACTGTTGTGAAATGGTGTGTTGCACGATCTCACATAATTGCTAACGAAGTAGTTCCGTGAGAAGTGGCAAAATTGATTTTCTCCATCTTAAATTAAATAATTTATGTGTTTAAAATCTATTTCGAGAATCTCTAAAAATTGATCCTCGTGTAAAATTTTAACCCAATAATAAACATTGATCCCCATATACTAATTCTATAAATGGGTGTAATATGAAAATTCTTCAGTTCACATATTGGGGAAATAAACACATCTAAAATTAAATTTATTGTCCTCCGGTCTTTACTTTTTTTGCATGAGAAAATAGGCAATGTAATATTTTATTTTATTTCTTTATTTGAAATAATTTCATAACAATAAGCTTACATCATTCTATTCTTTTCCATCTACTTAACCACCATCTTGTTTAGTATCGTTCCCATTCGTGGGAGTTCATATTATAGTCATTTGATTGAGCCGCGCTTACGAAGTCTTCAATGGTCTTCCATGTCAAAACATTGTCATTTTGAACACCATGCTCAGAGCTTATGCCAAAATGGGTGAACCCACCACTGCTCTATCATTGTATATAGTAGGAGAGGATCTGAGATTGATCAGTAGATGAAAAAATTATCATAAAGGAGATAGAGAAAGAGAGAGAGTAAAAGTTAATCAGTTGACTGGAGTAGAATAAGAGAGATGGGATCTAATGGTCAGGATAAGTTAGAGGGTTTAGGGACCAATAATGCTGACAATACAACTCAAAAAGATTATGTCCGTGAGAAATATAATGCTTTAAACCTTAATTAAATATACTAACATTTTAATTTAGTTTAAATAATTTCAAAATAATAAATTCATAGTATTCCTAATTCCTTTCCCATTAATAGCGACAATACAACCAATCAAAAGGATTATATATGTCAGTGAGAAATTTAATTTGTTTGATTTCAAATTATTAATTATAGAATTGATATGTTTAAGAAAATACTACAATTACATAATTAATATAATTTTTAATATATCATTAATTAACTAACTGACATATTTAAAATATATTTTTAATTAGAACCAACTTCAAACCTTAATTATATGGACCAACATTTTTTTTTATTACTTCTATATATATTTACATACATTATCACGTGTGTTTATTAGTTTATATATACTCTTAATTGTCTTTAGTTGATTACATCTTATTAATATATTGATAATGATATTTAAAATTACCATAAATTATTAATTATTAATCAAACTACATTAAAATATTTATTTCAATTACTTAATTATTTATAAATTAAACACATTTATAACTGCTATATTAAAAAATATATTTAATGGTAATTTTTTATTTTATTTTAAATAAAATTGGAATAATAATTTACATTAAGTGTTAGATCTAATGAAAATTCTCATTGTTATATTCCATCAACTTTTATAGTTTGTTTAACATTGAAATGTACTGTATGAATCAAATGGCAGTTTGTCCATCTAACTATCTAGATCTCAGAAAAATGTTTAGTACTCCTGAGAGTATGGTACTCCCTCCACTAGATCTACCCCACATGGCAATTTTAGTGGAAAGCGCCATGTAATGCTTATCCAATGGAGGGAGTATCATACTCCCAGGTGTACCAAAAAAGTACTCCCAGATTCCACTAGTTCGTATTCCGAAGCACCTTTATGCTACAATACTATTATACTTGACCGTACACTTACTAGACCATCGTACTTTCCAACTTCCCATAGTCTCTGTCCACTGCCTAATAAAGACATAGATGGCCTCCTCCTTGACAAACCCAGGAAGCAGGACTGTCATTTAAGTATGTACATTGCTCATTTTGATTTTGATTTTAATTGGTCTTAACGAAAGTGCTAAATCATTAACGTAGGAGAAGAGGTTGGAGGAGATGGAGCGACGCCTTCAATAGGTAGAGATCTTCATCGAGTATGTTCCAACCTCCTCTATGTTGAAGGTCTACACAAAGGGGAAGATCAAAGAATGGTTCGAGAAGATGGAGGCATGCATCTCCAAACTAGAGATGAAGGCATTTGTTTAATCTTGTTGAAAAGTAAATTTTTTGGTGTGATATTTGGTAGTCTGAATAGTTGCTAGTATATTACTATTGATTGGATTATAGTTTGGAAAAAAGGTGATTGAATAGTTGGAACATCGTTTACTCTATTTTCCATTGCTAAAACATAGGACTTTACATAACTTTATTAAGTAATATTGTATAGTTTTCTGGAATGAGATTAACTTGTCATTTGTTAACAAATCCTAACTATTTCATTGCATTCTAACTTATCTTATATTAGATGTGATATGAAGCTAACTGAAACTATTTTATTAAAAATTCGCAGTTCAACAAATCTTCTACCAATGTGTTGGACTTCTACGGGGAGATGCGCACCACCTTCGCCTTCTCTTGCTCCGATGAGGACGAGGGATTGGCCATCGGGTCCAACAATGCCATTGAAGTTGAGCGCCACCATCTTAAGAAGCATAGGTGGGGAGGGGTGGATAAGAAATGAAGTTATGTAGTCAATTTTCTTTTTACTACTTATTGACATATGCATCTATACTTTTTGGGTTGTACAAATGTTTATTTTGCAACTTTGGTATATAATATTTACGGATGGATGCTTGTTGGGTTATCTCTTTATATATAAACATATATATATATATATATATATATATATATATATATATATATTTTATAATATGTATTAACCTATATGTTAATTTAATTTTTAAAATTTTTGTGATTTATATAGATTATTATTTAAAAGTAATAATTAATTAATTCGTTTTTTATGGGTGGTTATTATGAGAATTTCAGTTTTTTTATATTTTAATTATTTACTATCCTTTAAAACAGAAACAAAAAATTGAAGAACAGTATAGAAATAATAATATTAATTTAATTAATAGACCTACACACTTATAAACACCTATATTAATATAAATATTAGACCAAAATGTAAAGATATATTTAGGACAAATACAACTCTCTGTGTGTCCATGATGAATTTTTAAAATTTTTAAACAATTACATGATCATTATAATTTGATAGTTCTTTACATTTGTTAACGGTGAGTCTATAACACATGGTCAACTTCTTATTCGATAGTTTTCTTCTAAGTTAACACCTAGCACACATGTTAAAATATATAAAAATAGTAGTAATCAAACTTGATCATATATGTTGTGGTGCAATCACTAATTTCTGATCAATTGTGTGTATTTTATTAAATTAATTACTTACATTTAATAAAATAGAATATATTTATGAAGAAATTTAAAAATACAATATATATTTATCATTAATCAAACTACATTAAAATATTTATTTAATTACATAATTATTTAGAAAATAAATGCATTTATAAATGTTATATTTGAAAAGTATTCCATGAGAAATTTTTTTTAAATAGTTTTAGAATCATAGCTAAAATAAGAGCTCATTTTCAAAAAATGTCCTGGGAGTATGGTACTCCCTTTGCTAGATCTGCGCCATGTGGCCCTTTTCATTAAAAAAGTGTCACGTGACACAAATACAGCAAAAGGAATACCATACTCCCAAGAGTAATAAACTTTTTCCTTAAAATAGGGTGCGGTTTCGGTGTATTTGTTAGGCAACTACAATGCCTCTGGTTGGTGCAATGATGGTCGTCCATCACACATTGAATGACCAAAATGAAAAGGAAAACATTTTCACTCAAGGGCGCGAGTGCACCAAAAAAATGAGTAGACACAATTGTGGACGGCCATGATGTAACTGCGTCTTGTGCAATTATTGTTGGGAATAGGTTGCCTTAGAAAACAAGTTGTATTCACAAATTTAAAGTAAATACCTTTAAATATTAATAAATAAAGAGTTCATTTATCTAAGATTTATTTTCTAGATATTTAGATTATTAGATTTTAATAAACTAAGATACATTTGCATAAGAGTTATACAAAAGGAGATATGTATCCTTAGATGAATTTGAAATACTATTCACTCTCACTGAGTAGAGATGATCACTCTATTTAATAAAGACTATAGTGTTGAGATTACCTACATAGAAGGAATAAGATTCCTTTCTAAGGGAATGATGAATCTAAAATCATTGAAGTAGTAGACTTCAGGTAATTAAACTATTAAAAGAATTAGAATCAAGTGAGATATCAAGTTGAAGTTAATATCATTGCTTTGAACTTGAACTCACACACATTACATTTGCTAGTGGTAGAATCGAAATCCTAATGGATTATATAGAATTGTGTTCATGACCATTGTGATCATTGATGCACTATAGGTACAGCCATTGTATTATACTGGTCAACACTTTGCATGTTGGGATTATTGTGGGAGTGAACATCTAGGGACATAAATCTAGGAAATTAAGTTCATAGCATTATAATACTTCTGATTATTTTAAGAAGATAGAGTTATTTTAGGACAAATGTTGTCCTAATCATACTTGAAAATGTGAGCAACATTTCTATCACTAAAGAGACAAAAATTATTCTCGCATTAGTTGTCTAATTTAAACAAGTATTGTTTAAATTAGACAATAGAATTTTAAGACAAATGTTTGTTTTAATTAAGGCAAGTGTTGTCTCAATTAAGACAACCTTTATCTTAGTAATTAATTTTGGTTTAACCACTTTAAATTAATATTTGAATTGTTCAAATATTTAATTTGAAGAAGTTAATCAAAATAAAATTAAATCTCACTTAATTAGGATTTTTGACTATATCATTTTATTAGGATAAAATTCATTTAATTAATTATTTAACCTAATATTGTTGTAAATTTTGAATTGTTCAAACTTGTAAGACAACCTCCTCCCCATGTGATTGAGAGGTACATGCCCAAAAGGAAGGGAATTATTTTTGAAATCTTAAAATAACTTCTCTCCTAATTATTGTGAACACCTAATTTTGTCTAGGGGTTTCTTAAAATTAACATTTTTTTCTCAAAAGAAATTAATAACAAAATAATAATAATAAAGATAAAAGAACAAAAAAAATAGATAGATAATAAAAGTAAAAAAAAAAAAGAGAGAGAGAGAAAAAGGCCCTAGGGGCCATTTTTGGCAACTCAATTGGCCATGAAACAAAAAACGGAGTCAGCCCACTCCGATGGTCTCAGCCCACTCAATTACCAAGTTTTCTAGCCCAGGAAATGCAACCCAACCCAGAACTACCTGGATCCATTTCCTTTCTCTCCCCTTGGTCGTAGCCTCATTTTTGCTCACCTTATATCGCGTCCCTTTCACCCCTCCCTCACACCTCTGCTCCATTTTCTCTCTACTTCACGCCGCAACACCTATCCTCTTTGTCATTCCACTACCTTTCCTAATGAATCACAGCCCATCTCCCATGTTTTCTCTTCAATCTTCAGCCAATTTTGCCCTCTGCCATCAAAGGGGAAACCATATTTTTTTCTTTCCATTTTCTTCCCTTCTGTAACGCCGATGAATGAGGATTTGGGAATCATTCTTCTGCTATAAAAGCCAATGAAGAGCATCTAGGAAAATACCAAGAATTGAAAAGGGACAACGGAGGACGGAGGACGAAGCAGAAATCGGGGAATCCACTACCAAAGAACGATTTCCAGAGGGCTCTGAAGGAGACAAGACTGAGACAACCAACTGAGAGCCAAGGAGGAGTTTCTGAAACAGAGAGGGATCCGATAGTTTCTGAGACGAGAGGTAATCGAGAGCGAGGGTTTGGAGGACAAAAACAGAAGAAACCAAGCCAAAACCGAGAGAGCTGCTTCGTAGGAGAGTGGTGCTAATTATCTGGGTAAGTTTATTTCAGAATAAAGGGTTAATTATCTGGGTTTTTGAGAGATTTTGTTTACAAAAATTCTGATGATAATGCCAATTACCTTGCTAAATTATTAATGGTTCCATTACATTGGGTTTGATGAAATCCAGTTTTGTGGTTATCATTATTTAAATTTAAGGGCTTTATTAGACAATTTTCCTTTAATTTTCTGTTATGGCTGCTTTGTTTTTTTTTCTGGTTTCCCGTTGTGGGAAAGTTAGGGATTGTGGTTTTGAACACCATTCTAAGCAGAGCCAGGGATGCTTTGGGACTAATTATGAGAGGATGAATGTTGTAGCCTGTGATTTCCAGTTGTTAGTGATATGGTGGTTGTTTGTTATCTGGATTATCATATTTCACGCCTAGACATTTAATTTGCTTCCTATTGAATTTTTTTGAATGGGTTGAAGCCATTAAGATTTAGTATCTTTCATCCCTATTGAGGGAATAAGGGATTTTAGCTCTTTTCTTAACTAGTTCAACATGCTAGAAATTAGATTTGGCTTATATGGATGTGTTTCTCTCCATGTAGCATTCGAATTTATTCCTCATTGAAAAATGATGTTTGAAATAACAACTTTTGAATGGGGTCCCTTAACTGGAAAAATTTGTCATCTTCCTATAATTTGAAACTTGATTGGAATATGGATGGTATATATTGGTTCGGTTTATAGTATTTTGTGAGCTATTTCTTACCATTTTGCCATTGTTTAGACTTTGGGGCTATAGTGTTAAGGTCACCTTTTATCATGTTTGTGTTCTCTGGGATGAAGAGGTGTTTATGTTTATTGTGTAAGGCTTCTCATAAGAAGTTTTTGTCCTGTTTAGTACTTGGAATCAGGTATGATATACCCAGTTTTTGATTTGATAGTCAATGCTGGAATAAGAAAGATTTGCATACTACTTTGCTTTAATGCTTATTGTGAGTTTCAATCCTAGGGTGTCCTGTGTCCCTCTTTGACATGATTTGGCTTAGTATAAGGTTTATTCTTTTATAATAAAGTCTGGAGCTCAGTTTCTGGAGCACACGCTTATGACAAAACTTGGTTGTCATTTACATAACAAATAGGAGGAGTTATTTTTGTGGGTGGAATGTTCGAATTACTAATGAGGTTTGCATGTGAAATTTTCTCCTACAACTTTGAGGGATGCCTTATGGGGAGGATCTAATGATTTTTGCATGTGATTCAGGTTTGGTTGTCATTATCATATTAGTTTTGGAGTCAATAGCATATTAAGGGGGGTGGAGTTTAATTCGCTAATCATGTTATGAGAGGTATTTGTTTCTTTGAAAACAATAATAAGCAATGCCAATATGTTAAGGCCTAATGGTGTAGGAAGATAATTGGGTCCTCTTGTCTTTATTAGATATTTGATTCTCAAATTTTAAATATGAGGTTTCAAAGGCCCTATTGATTCAAATGGGGCTCAAAGCCCAATAGGTTTATTCCCAAAAAGTGATTTAAAGACCCAATTATTTAAACAAAGGGGTCCAAGGCCTTAGACATTCTCTTGTAAATTACAATAAGGGTCCAAGGCCCAACGTCTCCAAATTGGCTCCAATGGCCCAATCAAATGCTTTTTAAGAATTGAACTTGAACAAAATTCAATGTTCTTATAAATAAATGAGATTTTGACTAAAATACTTTAGTGATATCATTCTAACTCTAGAATTTTCATAATGGCATTCTTGTCCTAATATCTTCAGAAATTCTATTTGGGTTCCCATATTTTTAAGGATTACGTTATGGCCCAACTACTTACTTAAATTATATTTTTGGCCTAATCATTTTCATAAACTACATTTTGACCCCATCACTTTCATAAATTATATTTTGGCCACATTGTTCACATAAACTATATTTGGATTACACTATCTACATAAATTACATTTTAACTCCATTATTTTCAATAATTTTATTTTAACCCTAATATCCTTAAGAATTCTATTTTGACCTAAATACTTTTGGGAATTTCATTCTTACACCTATTCTTTTAGAAATTTCAGTTTTGTCACAAAAATTGGGAAAACTAAAATTTGATCAAGAATAATAAAATCACCATTTTCATTTCATCCGTGAATGTTTAAAAGACTTTTAGTAGAAGTGTATCTTCTTCAAAGTCCTAATCTTCGTGGCATTCAGTGGAGTTACATACTCTCTAATGTCTTAAAATCTCATGGGCTTTCAATGGAAGTTCATCTTCCCCGAGGTCCCACTTATTCCTTTTTCTAGACTTTTAGTGGAATTTTATTTTCCCAAAGTCTCAATTTTGTTGGGCATTTAGTGGAGGTATATTCTTCCCAATGTTCCATTCCTAATTCATCTTTTAGGCTTTGAGTGAAATTTTATATTCCCCTAGTGTCCTAACATTATCCAGTCTAAGATCATACATCTCACTTAATCGACTTATCCAAATATTTTGAACTACGTTGACCTTGATCCCTTTCGGGGTACATAGGCACTTACTTAGTAAGCCAGGTCTAGTTATTTATTTCTCCATCTTTCTCCATTATTTTTAAAAAGGGATAATTTAAATAAATTAAAATTTTTAAAGCTAATAACTGCCGAGATTACCAAATTATATTATCATTTTCCAATATCTACCAACATAGCATTAACTATAGTATGTGGTAACACTGGGTCGAACCTTTGGATTACTCCAACTATGTTATCATGTTAGGAGGTTAGAAACCGGGGGGGGGGTTTAATTGTGATAAGTTACTCTAGGAAAAGTGCTAAAAACAGTAGGATAAAATACTGGAAAAACACCAATCCAGGGGATGTAAACCAGCCTTCATGTTCAGTTTTAATTGCTCAATATTTATTCATTTAATCACTACACA
>JASKGM010041287.1:0-22447 GCA_034509205.1 Ceratonia siliqua
TATATATATATATATATATATATCAATAAACTTAAAGACCATAACTTCTTTAATTTAGCATTGAATGACAAGAAAGCGAAAACAGAGAAAGAAATTACAAGTGGTGTTTAAGTCTATAGATGCCAATTATTGTACCCATCATGGTATGTCTAAGGAAGCTATAACAATTTGAAGTAATAAAAATACAGATGAATGCAGTTGCAAAAAAGAGTTCCTCCTAAATTAAAGAATCCAAGTAATTTCAATGTCCATTAATCACACGTTGAACAACTATGTATGGCTATAGGCTATAGCTATAACTCTTCCAAGTTAAAGCCTTGGAGGTTGTTCTAGTGCTACAGTTATAAACTCACAAGGATCCAAGAACAACTATGCTTTTTGTTTTTGTACCAGCAATATGTGGCATAAATATAACCTTCAAATTAGCTATAAAAAAAGAATCATACTACTTTTTCATATGGATAACCAGACAAATAAGGGTCACATGCAGTCCCCTTAAATAGTGAACATGAAAATTTGCATTTAGGGAATCTCTATCGTAGTATACCTACTCTGTACTAATGCCATTATCATTTAAGTGCATGAATAACTACTGATAAATATAATTAGAACTTCATTTCACAAATTTACAAGTTCATAATTAATACTTTTAATTTTCTCATCAACAAATATAAAAGATCAAAATTGATACCATTGTGGAGTTTAGAAAAAATATATAGAGAATGTTCAATTATTACTTACAATGTTTCTTGGTTCTATAATTGCTTATGCTGATTATTTGAAATAAGTACTTATATAATAAGGACACTTACGTGCCAAAGCTGGAATATAGTTTTGTTTTACATTTACAAAGCTATAGAATATATTTTCTATGATAGGATATTAGTATTAATACATAAATGCAATATAAACCAATTTTAAGTGTTTAATATTGTTTGTGCTGTAAATGCTGCACCCATCGATAACTGCAGAGAACCTATGTTATTTCTAATTTTCTCTGTCCTGAAAGCCTTCTCTACAATTTGTAATAACAGTATTGATCTCCCTATCTCAGGGTTTGAGAAACTTTTGGAGGAAAACTTGCATAAGCTGGAATAAGATTTGTCAACCAATAACCAATCTTTCTGTGGGAAACAAGAGTTATAGACTGTGGGTTAAGAGCAGACTTTTCATAAATCATGTTGAACATATGTTGGTTATGTTCCTTCTGTTTAAAGGGGACAGAACATGAATGTTGTACAAGTATCCAAGCAGCATCTGTGGGTGACATGGAAAACTAGATTCAGGATTGTATTCTCTAGACACCAGTCCAGCTCGGATGTTCTAAATATTTTATTCCTAGCTGCTAATGTTTCTTTTCCATGGGACGACATATATATAGGAATCTGTTAGGAGTGTAGTGGGAAGTGGAGCTCATGGACATGGAGATATATTTATCAGATGGAGGATGGTGTTAAAAACAAGTGATCTTTGACATTAATGTTTTTTGCTTTTATCTAATAGTTTTGAAGCATAGTTTATGGTAGTAGGTTTCAAAGGCTCATGAATTTTTAGTAAGGCTGCTATGTCTTTCTAAATGTTTTCTTTATCAGTGGAATGTTTGATTTGATGTTTTACTAAATAAGATTCTTAGATTTACATCTACTTGTGCCTTGCGACGTCCAATGGACATGTACAGTGCAAGTTAACCGCAACAAGGCACGTTACCGTAGTAGCAATTAATGAATTCTAATACGTTAAGTCAATAATAAAAAAATTAAAACTCTAGTATAATAAACCCCTTCAAATCTACATATAATCAGTGCTTATCAAGATGTAACTGGGCTGTTACCTGAGGGCTAAATGAATAAATGCTTTTAGAGAATCTACCTGAAGACATTCAAAGGCAGAGAATGTAAATTTGGTTTCTCAAGGTCATTTGGCTTAAGGCTAGTCTTGCACTTCTTTCCAAAAATTCATCTTAACAGCTATACAAAAGACAACAACTACCAAAAAGTAAACGACCTGGCCAAAAAATTTAGTTACCATGTTTCGCAATTGGTTCATACTAAAATACCCATCCCTGGGAGCAGAGGACACAACCATTATCCATCCCATTATTCATATTTCAAATACACTCGCAAATGCCTTGCTAGTATGAACAACCACCACTACACAAACAGATAACAAAGCAAACAACTAAAAAGAAAACATCAGATTGTGAAGTCACAATCCTTCAGGAGCATCATACAGCAGCATTGAAACAGATATATTGTTTCCTACCCCTTCAGGTATACAGCATCATACAGAAGCTTCACTGAATGCAAGTAAATTCATAGAAAGGCGAAGCACATAATTTTTAACAGTATTCAAGGGTGAAGAAGAAGAAAACCCTATTTTAAGAACAAAATCTACAGATTATTAATCACCACCCCCAAATCAAGAATAAAATCCATTTAATCAAGAAATGGAAGCTTACGTGCTCAGTAAATCCCCCAAATCAAGATCCCTCGAGTTGGCTGAGGAGCTTTGACGCCGAAGAAATAGAAGAACTGTCGATGGGTGCAGGGGATGAGCAGGTCTCTTTCTTCCTCTGAACTGTTAGACGCACTAGTAGAGGGGATGTGAGAACTGGTGGAGGGGAAGTGCAAATCAGCTGGTTGAGGTGAGGATGATGAGCAGCTTGCGCAAATCCGAAGCTCGGGGGTGAGGGCGATAAGAGTCAGAAAAATACCCAAGCTCCTTTTGTCAAATGCCTTCTGAAGGAAAAGTTAGTTTTTTTTCCTTCTAATTAAAGGAAGAAAACGAATTCTCAGCCTCCTTCTCCTTAGATAATTAGGAAATACGAACGCCCCATCTTTTAACAAAATGCCTTAATATTTGAAAAAAAATGCATTATCCTACAAATTAAGGAGTATCAGACGGGCCCTTAGTTACTTTTAAAAATTAAAAAAATAATTTATAGACCACCATGCCAAAATTAGGAATGGTCATGGGTAGAGTACTACAGTACCCAGTGTCCTACCCATAAAATAATATTATCCCAGACTCGAACTCATTTTTTACGAGAAATTTTAAAAAGGACAATTATTTTTAATATTCAATCATGTTTCCGTAAAGTCTATTTGTAAATACTATATTTTATCCTGTCTTTTTATCTTCATTTATTTATTTGTGTTTAGGAAAAATAAAAATAAAAATATGAAAAATATGAAAAGAATTAAAAAAATAAAGAAAAACCAAAAAAATAAGTAATAATACTATAAAAAAAGAATAAAAATGATGAGTAAAGTACAAAACACAGTAAAAAAAAAAAGAAGAAGAGAGAATTAAGATAACAAAAAATAAAAAAAGGCTAAAAATAAAAAAAACATTAAAGTACAAAAAATATAAAGAGGCTTAAGACCCAATTCACTAAGCTAACCCAGTCCATATCTCTCCTTAGTTACCCATTTTATTCAACCTAATCCCACCAGCCCATGTGCTACCCAGTCCACCTAAGTAACCCAACCCGCTTCCTTTTAAGCTACCCACCTTCTTTCTTTCCCTTCTCCCAACTCCAATGACACCCATCTCTCTCCAATGCCATCACCACCGCCCATCTTCGATTTTTTCTCTATAATCTTCAACGAAAATCCCAGATTTTTCACAAAGGGTATCTCCTTCCAAAAGGAAATCCTAGGTTCACTTTCATTTTTCTTCCCTTCTCTAACACTGGTGGGAGGGTTGATTTGCTTTCTTTTTTGGCTATAAGAAGGTGCCGAGATGAGCTTTAAAGGGACCAAAAAAAAAGAAATATCAGAGGAGCTTCTAAAAGATCAAAAGACATCATTGGTGATTCAAGGGTTTTTGGGTGTTTTTCGGAGAATTTTTTGGGTGAAGAAACATGATTTAGATCCGAGCATAGTAGGAATTTCAGGCTAGGAGAAGTATTGGGTGTTATTTGAATCTGTAACTAGGTAAATTTCTTCCTTTCATACAAATTTTGTGATTATTTGGTTATAGAAAATGCTTGTGGTTTCAATTATTAGGGGTTTGTTTACTATGAATTTCCATTAGGTTTTTCTTTAACGATTTTAGTGGACTGATTTAGGCTTGAATTTTAGCATTATACTGGGATTGGTGAAATTTGATTTGATCTTCTTGTATGGTTTGGGTAATTTGGCTGTAATCCTTTTACTGAGCATTTTAAGAAGTGGAAACTTGACATTTTGGATATATGCATTACTCTAAATAATTTCAAACAACATCCTCTATCCCAAATTTTGATCTGATTCTAGCATAGTCTATGGGTTGGTTTCGTTGTCACTGGTAGAAGATAGATTTTGCCTGATTATAGCCCATAATTTATTGTTTTTCATTGCTATTGTTTTGCTATTTTGGGTTACGGTTTGAAGACATCTCTTGCTTGAACAAAATTGGTATTGATTTCAGTCAACTTGTGTGCTGTTTGATTATTCAAATGTTATTGGTTCCCAGAATGGTTTGAGTTTCTTTGATCTGGATGAATTTTGTGTTATGAACAAAAATCCCTTTACTGGTAATTCTTATATATTGGAAATTCAATTACTATTGGTATTTAAGAGTGTTAGATTTTATTTATGAGTTCGACTCCCATTTGAGCACCTTTGGTAATTTTGTTCTAATATTCATTTGATAGTAAGTAAATTTTTAATGATAAAGTTAATTATGATAAGTCCTCATTTTTATTTTTACATTTCATTCTATTTCTGCTTAACTTTTGCTTATTGCCATTGCATTACTCAGTCTTGATTTTCTCTTGATTTGGACTGAGGGTACCAATTGCTCTAAAATGATAATTGGGTGTCCAAGGAGATTTATGAGAAGGTATAGGCTTAATGGAATTTGCAATTGGGTTTTATTCTTCAATCCTTGAGTGATGATATAATGTGTGGATTGTATGATGCTATTTATTTTTGTTCTTTTGCCTTATTTTAGTTTTTACTTATTTTAAACTTATACACTATCTGCATGCTTTTAATGTATTCTTATTTCCTACCTTTTAACTTTTAATCTTAGAATTGATACTTTAGACCATAAGTAAAATTCATTATTAATTAAATAGGTTAAAGAACATTTTAGTACTCCAATGGTCAATCTTTAAATTAATTTGGGTTCCAAAGGCTACCTTAGATTCGAGTATATTTATATACATAGCCCCTTAATGGTCCTAACAAAAAACAAGATTCTTCCTCAAATGAATTCAGCGACCATTTTGTTCCATTCCTTTAAAAGTGATTTCAAGGATCACTTCAAGCACCATAGGCTGTGAGTGAAGGTTTATTTTTTCACACAGTACTATTTTCTTAGACTGTGAGTGAAGGTCAATTCTCCCACAATGTTATACTTCCTTGGGCTGAGAGTAGAGTTTCATACTCTCATACTATCTTATTTTCTTAGGTTGTAAGTAGAGTTTTATACTCTCATGCTGACATCATTTTTCGGACTATGAGTGGAGGTGTATTCTCTCACATTGTTTAAAAATTCACTCTACGGGAGGGATCACACATCCCAGCTAATCAAATTCTCCAATTATTCTCGAATTACATGAACCTTGATCCATTTTAGGGTACATAGGCACTTGTTTTATAAGACTGGTTTAGTTCTTTAAGCCTTTATCTTTTTTTCATTATATTAATAAAAGGGATGCCTAACACATTTTCTGCACGTAATATGAGATAAGCAAAAAATTAAGCATAAATGATATGGGGTAATTGTTGGATCTAGTTGTTTATCTTAAGTATTTATTGTATAAGCCTGTGTTTTAAAATTTTTAAAACATTCAAGCTTGCAAATTGACAGAAACAAAGCGCATAAGCAAATAACTCACAGCTAGTATGAGAAGTAAACTAGATAAGAGTTCTACATACCTCTTGTAGTAACTTTAACTTTGTAATATACTTCTCAACCAAGCGCATTAACCGCCTATTCTTTGAGAAGTACTAATCCATGAAACCTATAGTGAATAGGCTTATTGATTGGAATAAAAATAAAGTTCAAAGAAAAATAATTGATAGTTTTTAAAGTAAATTAGAAAGCTTTTCATTTCCCTTCAAGTATGGCATGTAGAAATCTATGAAGACACTCAAAGCAAAAAATCACTTTTGCTCTTAATGCTTTTTTTTTTCTCAAAATTTTGATCGCAAGGGCTTTCTCTTCTCTTAATCTAGTTCGATGGCTAGGAGAGGGAGATGTTGCATATATATAGTATATTAGACCTAGGTCATGTGAGAGCATTTGAGTGTAATTCAAAAATTCAATCCCTAACCATTAGGGATTCACATGCCTACTAATGAGGAATATTAGATAATCAAATTATCTAATGATTTATCAATTAATAACCATATTATTAATGTTGATAATAACATATTTTATTTAACTCCTAAATAAAACATGTGGAGCTTTCTAATTGGTCATGCTTTGAATATAAAATTCAAATAAAGAATTTTATTTAATTAAATTCTTTTGACTTAATTAGTCTCCTAGTGAATGTAGGTTACCTAAGAAATTAAAACTCATTTAATTTTTAATCTTTTATTCACTAGGATAATTAGGAGGAAATTAATTCCATTCCTTTTTGGGTGTGCTCCTCTTCATCACATGGGGAGGAGGTTGTCTTGCAAGTTTGAACAATTCAAACTTTGCAATAATATTAGGATAATTAATTAATTAAATTAATTTATCATAATAAAATAATATAGCCAAAAGTCTTAATCAAATTGAGATTTAATTTAATTTTAATCAACGTCTTTAAATTAATTAATTTAAACATTTCAAATATTAATTTAAAGTAGTCTAATTAAAATAATTACTTAAAATAATGTTATCTAAATTGAGACAACACTTATCTTAATTCAAATAAACATTTATCTCAAAATTCTATTGTCTAATTAAACAACTCTTGTTTAATTTAGACAACTAATGTAAGAATTATTTTTGTCTCTTTAGTGAAAAGATGTTTCTCACATTTTCAAGCATGCTTAGGACAACAGTTGTCATAAAATAATTATTTGTTTAAATTAAGATAGGAGGACATTAGCAAAAATGTTATCAATAAACTTTATCTTAAATTTATTCAAACTCAATGTAAATTGAATCCTTTAAAGCTAAGTGAGGAATATGCTTGGACATAGGAATTTCAAGTTTTAACAAACTTGGGATTATTTTAATCTCATTAAGATAATCCAAGTTTATTAATCATGAAGTCACTTCACCAAAGACTCATGATTGTATTCTTGATAATTTCTAAAATTATCAGAAGTCAATGTTGAATATTGATTTGTCCAATTTTCAAACATGAGTTTTATGAACCCTTGTTGCCATCCATTGACACAAGGTTAAATTACCGTTTTATCTATTATGTCAATTTTGCCCCATGGTCTCAGATTTTATCCGATAAGTGACCAGATAATCTAGAACTTTTCTAAAATTATCTAGAAATGATAAGTAACTAATTCATCATTTTACTGAGTCCAGATATGTCACTTGTCTTCCTAAAATCACCAGAAGTGATGCAAAGCTACGAATTTTATTTATTGGATTTATGTTCTCGGATGTCTACTCCTATTAGGGGTGGAAGTAGGCTAGGTGGCCTATCGGCCTATCAGGGGCCTACAGCCTAGCCTACTGTAGGCATGACCTATTTAGTAATGTAAGTCAGGTCAAGACCTTTATATATGTTTATTTAATTAAATAGGCCAGGTCTCTATATCAAAGGCCTAGCCTTTAGGTCTATAGGTTGGCCAATATTTATTTTTATAATATATATATATATATATATATATTATATTTTTATATTTTTTAATTTTTTATAATTAAATATTTTTTTACAACTAAAATCTCTAAAAATAAGTATTGACTTACATTTGACCTTGTAGGCCAAAGCTTATTTTTAGGTTGGTAGGCCAAGGCCTATTTTTGGCCTCTTTCTTAATATGCTTAAATAGGCCAACATGCCAGGCTAGGCTTATAGGATTTTATAAACAGGC
Organism: Ceratonia siliqua; assembly: GCA_034509205.1. Lineage (NCBI taxonomy): Eukaryota > Viridiplantae > Streptophyta > Magnoliopsida > Fabales > Fabaceae > Ceratonia > Ceratonia siliqua. The sequence goes on from JASKGM010041287.1 coordinate 7,989, forward strand.
TAGGCTAGGCCTATTTTCTGGCCTAATGTAGGCCAATAGGCCAGGCTCAGGCTATGACTTTGCCATGTAGGCCTAGCCTATTTTAGATAAGGCTTGGCCTGGCCTATTTCCATTCCTAACTCCCACTGTGATCATAACATACAGAGTCTTGACCAATGTCATACAATGGTCGTGTCCATAGTATATCAAAGATCACAACGATCATGAATACGAGTCCACAATCCATTAGGATTTTGGTTCTGTCACTAGTAAATGCAATATGTGTGAGTTCAAGTTCAAAGTAACGATATTAATTTGAACTTGATATCTCACTTAATTCCAATTCATTTAATAGTGTCATTACCTAAAGTCTACTACTTCAATGATTTAAGATTCATCATTCCCCTAGAAAAGAATCTCATTCTTTCTTTGGAGGTACTATGAACATTACATTCTTAATTGAACAGAGTGACCGGCTCTATTCAATAATTGTGAATATTGTTTTAGATTAATCTAAAGATACATATCTATTTTTGCATAACCTTTATACAAACGTATCTTGGTTTATTAAAATTTAGGAACCTCAATAGCTAGAATATAAATCTTACATAAATAAACTCTTTATTTATTAATATTAAATTTGTATTTAATATCAAATTGGGTAAAACAACTTGCTTTTCAGGGCCACCTATTCCTAATACTAACCATTTTTAAGGTGGACATTGTGGGGTGCTAAACACCTTTCTTGCATGTAATCAGACTCTCGAACCCTTTCTCTGGTTTTAAGGGCTAGTATATATATATTTTTGGGATTCCAATTAGCTTATTAAATTAATTGGTGGCGACTCATTTGTCTTTGCATTTTCCCTTACTGTCACTCCCGGCTGTCATGTTGTGGTAGTTTGGTGACTCCACTGAGAGCAGTTGGAGGGTCAAGCCCTTAATGGGTTGCTTTTGCTTTGCGTGTAATTTGATTACCCCTTCCCCGTTGGTTTTTAATTGTTATATTTTTGCTTCGGTATGCTGTAAATATATGCTTTTACTGCTATACCTAAATTGTTTTACTACAATTCTAGGTGTGTTTGTGTAATTGCTTTCAAATGGCATGAACTGTTGGAACCATATGGTAGATGACAATGATTGTGATATTGTTGTTTAAACCTTAGGGTATATTACAAATAATTGTTCTATTTTATTTGTTTTAGGTTTTCTTTTTGGGTATTAATTAGGACCAAGGTTTGTATGCTCTTCATACATACTGTGCACCATACACATCCTTTCCACACACCAATTGGGCCTTATTCCCAAGTCAGTGTGAACTCTAGGAGAGAAATGAAGGTAGCATAGTGATGCCTAGTTGGATTCTTTCTCCTAGGTATTCATGCAAGTCTTTGCTCAGATTGTTAATTCAAATGGAGGCCCTGTCCGCCTATGCAATCAAACTAAGAAGTCAAGATCCTTGCCATTTCAGTGGGGGCAATCTGTTCTAAAGCCAAATTCTTGTGAAGACTTATTCATATTTCTTAGGGACATTAGGAGCTCCCTACATTGGTATGATGACAGGAAGTGCTTACAGTGACTCTTTTACATCATTGAAGTGGGAGAGAGAACAAAGTATTAATGCGAGCAGGCAAGATATCAGCTGGAAGTGGTGAGCCCATAGGATAGGGGCGAAAGAAAAGTTTCCCTTACAAGACGAAAAGAATCAGAGGTCAATTATGTATAAACATCGCAGCAAAATTCCAATAACTGTTGACCTTATTACAAAAATAGTTCATCCACTTACGAATCCGCCTTTAACTTAACTCTACAAAATAACCCTCAACAGCAAGCCCTTTCATTAAACCAACCACAAAATAGGCTGTTCAAAAATAATGAGTCGCTCCCAAATTTTCAAATGTCAAAATCTGACCTATACAAAAAACTATTTGATGGCTGATAAACACAATTTTTATACATTAGTTAACCCAATATTTAATCTTTTAAACCTCTTATGCGCTTAATTGATTAGGCTTGACCACATTTTATAAGTTTGGGTTCCAATAGCACTTAATTGTATTTTTCAGCATTATTGGGAGTTTTACACTGCTTTTGTATTTCGGGCATAACTCGGGTTCTAGACATTTGATAGTCATAAATTTTACCTTGTAGGAAATCTAAGAGAAGTATATACAACTTTGATGCAAAGCTCTAAGGCTGAATTGGATTTCTAGTGGGCCATGTTAAAACTTGAAGTCAGAACAGGATGCTGTCGCTGGAAGTTGGATAGTATGCAGATATTGGACCATAAATTGGGCTATACATGTCATATGGAGCTGAAACCGGTGCCATTGGACAGCTGAGACATAAAAATTCAATTCTTGTGAAGAACAATTATCCAAAAGGTGGGGTTCTTATGGTGTTTTCGGCCCTCGTATTCAGCTGATGAGTCCAGAGAGCTGTTAAGAGTAAATTGGGCCTAACTGTCTCATCTTAAGCCTAATTAAGGCAAACTAGGTATCCAATTAAAGCTAAGAGAAAGGGGATTAATTGAAACCTAGAGACAGACTTAGATTATATATTTCAAAAGACACTTATATGGTGGGACAACAGTAGAAGGCAGGAGGCTGATTAGTTACGTTTTATTCTTTCTTTTGCTTAGTTTTTCTTTATGTTTTCCTTGCTTTTCTGCAATTTTTCCCTCTTGTTCATGGAGGGCTAAAACTTTTGATCAATCATAGGGATTGAAATCCTTATGCTTAATCTTGAGATTTGGTTTTAATTGTTTATGCATTCAAGTATTAATTGAATTTCCTTCATTCCTCTTTGTCTAATTTTGATTGAGTTGCTTAATTTGATTGGAATGTTTATATGATAACTGCATATTTGTTATATGTTAAAAGAGGATTGCAAAGATTAAACAAGGCAAAAAATGTATTTGGTGAATTGTTTAGTTTAGTTGAATTCTGGTTTTTAGATTAATTCAGGTTTATATGGATGCTTAGTTTGTCTAACCTTTATTGGTCGAATTCTGGAGGCTTATCTAGTAGAGGTTCCATAGATCATCTTGAGGCTTTTTAACGTCATATTAGTCCAAGAATTCAGTTAATAATTGAATGATCCATATTGATCAAGGATAGATTAAAAATCAAGATTGGTTAATTTCCTAGAATTGGTTGTTTTTCGAATTCAGTTTATCATTTTAATTACTTTCAATTAGTTTTAAAAAAAACCCTTTCCCCCCTGTTTGTTAATCTCTTGATTTGATTGCACAATTAGAGTGATCCAAGGGTTCGACCTGGTGTTGCCTTATACTGTAAGTAGTTTTGGTGAATCAGTTATAAATTAATATAATTTGATAGCCTTGGCAGCTATCAATGGCTGCCTTATCAATCCAATTCCAGTTGATCCACTTCAATCACCATACCCTACTTCGTACAACCCTAATGCACACAGTGTATATACCATTCGGGGTAATAGGCTATACAATAGAGAAGTGTAGGGCTCTCCAGAGGCAAGTCATGAAATTAGTTAAGCATGGAGCTGTTGTGCTTGACTGTGATGGCTCAAATATCAATTACCCTTGCCTAATCACGGGGGTAGTGGCTTAGTCAGTGCCATCTTGGAGGAAAAGAAGGTAGCAAAGAATGTTTTAGAAGTAAATATTCCTAAAGAAGTAATTCTTTGAAAGTGGCATGATATGAAGTAGGAGAGTCTAGGAGGCTGTGGAAAAAGAAGAGTGCCATGATGAGAAAGCACTGTGTATTTACCATCAGTTAGCAAAAGGGCATGATATAGAGCACTATAAAGCATTCCAGGAAGTCTTGCAAAAACTAATAACCTTGGGGGTTATGCAACTTTCCAAGAAAATCCATTTACCAGGAATCACCATGATTAATGAAAAAGACTTCCTTCCTAAACCATTAGTCTTTAATTTGACAAAGGAATAGCCGATGATCGTAGTGCAATCTTCTATTCTAGTAATTAAAACCGACACTCCATTATCGTATAATAGCAACAAAGTTGTACAATGGATATATACAGCCTCAGTGACAATGCACAACCCGGTGATACCGTTTGAACAACCTCTAAAGAAAGTGGTTAAGGAAGATAACATTATGAGTAATGTGGCAGTTGAGGGCATTACTTGAAGTGGGAGAGTTTACTCTCCTGAAATCATAGGCAACCAATAAAGGAAAGAGAAGGTGGTAGAGGCTACAGCTGAAGATAAAATCAACTAAGAGGAGAAATTCCTTAAAATAATGAAACAAAGTGAATATGACATCCTATAACAGCTAGGTAAAGCTTAAGCAAAGATATCATTTCTGTCCTCAATTATTAGCTCTGAGGCACACCAGAAAGCCCTACAGAAGGTGCTATATCAAGCCTATGTTGATAAATGAGCCTCTTCTGAGCCCGGGGCCCTCTCTGGGGAAGGACCCTCCCACTCTCGCTGAGGTACCCCATCTTTGATGAGCATCCTTCCTTAAGGACCTATTTCGGGTAACCTTTCCCAGATCCTGGGCAGGGAACTGCTAAGCAGGGCGGGGTTATTGCTTTTTTTAAATGCAATTCTTGGGAATTTTTCTCAAATTCTGGATTGTCATGTCAATTTCTAAGGGTTTAGACTTTCCGAGAACCAAGTCTTTCACCTCTGAGATTACTGGAGCTACTAGCCTTACCTCAGGGCTCGATCTCAGGTACTCTTGAAACATTCCCTTCTGTAGTCACCGGAAAGGTGAAGAAAGAATGAAGATAAACCGGTCTTGAGAAATTTGGTGATTTATTGAGTTATATGAGGATTTCAGATATGATAACCTTCTCAGAGGAAGAATTGAGTGCGTCAGGCAGCAGCCACAATAGGGCCTTGCATATCACATTAAAATGTGAAGCTTGCATTGTCGTAAATGTTCTGGTAGACAATGGTTTTGCTTTAAATGTGTTGCCTTACATTATGCTCTTGCAATTACCTGTCAACCTTGACAATATGAAAGCAAGTGCTCTCGTGGTAAGGGCTTTTGATAGCTCTAGCAGAGAAGTAAAGGGATACATCATTTTAAGCTTAGAAATTGGCCCAAGTATCTTTCAGGTGGTATGTCTAGTCATGGATCTTGAGCATTCATATATAATGTTACTGAGTAGACCATGGATTCATGCTACTGGGGTCATACCTTTTACATGGCCTCAGAAGATTAAGTTCACTGATGAAGGGAAAGTCATTACCATCAAGAGTAAGGAAGAAATACTCATTTCTAAGCCAATTTCAATTCCTTATATTGAGACAGCAGAGCAAGTATTAAGGAATTCCTTCCAAACTTTGGAGGTTGTGGAAAAGAGTCTCAAGGAAGGAAAAGTCGCCATGCCGAAAAATATAGTCAAGGTGATGATGGTTAAAAATGGATAACAGAAGGGTAAAGGACTAGGCTGAAGGTTGCAAGGAATTAGCTTGCCTATTATGGTGATTGAGAATGTTGGAAGACAGGGTCTGGGTTTTGAGCCTAAAAGCGAAAAAAGGGTCAGTAAAAGCACCCCCCATATTCATAAGACATGTTCGACTCCATCTCAGATAATTTAGCCAGACTCCATGAATGTTTTGGAGGAAGATGAGGAATAGAATTGCTATATCAAGTTTAATCAAGGAGACCAACCACTTAGCAATTGGGAGCTGATTTATGATGTTTACACTTATGAGTAATATTTAATTTTGGCCTTGTTTCACTTGGTTGAAGTTTAAAGCCATTTGAATTTTTATTAAAGTGTGGACCTTATCTTATCCATTTGAATAAAAGTATATGATTTGAAGTTTGTTCATTTTGTCTTTTGTGTCACTCTCGTCACTTTAAAGTATTCTTATTCATTTTTTATTTTATTTATTTCTTTCTTTTCCATTATTCAGGGAAGTTATTTCTTCTTAAGTTTCTTGTCATTGTGAGATTTTCCACCATCCGTTATTTGATTCTCATATTGTAATGGATATGGATATTTAAGAATTTGAAAAGGAGATAATGAAACAGTAGAAAGATTTGCAAGAATAATTGAGTTATCTGAAAAAGGAATAAGCCTCCACAATGAAGAAATAGAAAAAATAAGAAGAAATTAAAAAAGAGATCAAGATTGTAAACAACCTAGAAAGAAATAAGATGATTACCCTTCTTAAAGAATTTATAGATGTGTTCGCTTGGTTCTACCAAGATATGCCAAGTCTTGACCCACAAATTGCTTTGCACAAAACTCCTTTACACCCAAACTATACCCCAACAAGGCAGAAATTGTGATGAATGAGTTCATATTTGTCTCTAAAGATAAAAGAATAAGTACTGAAGCAAATAGAGGCTAGGTTTACCCTAAGGATGATTTCCCCTTACCTCAAATCGATGTGTTGGTAGACAAGACGGTAGCAAACCATATTTATTCATTCATGGATGGGTATTCAGGTTATAATCAGATTCTCATGAACAAAGCGGACAAAGAAAATACCATATTTGTTACATAATGTGAAACGTATTGTTATAGAATAATGCCTTTTGTCTTAAGAAGGCTGGAGCTATTTATTAGAGAGCAACGATGACTTTATTTCATGATCTGATACATAAAGAGATCGAGGTATACGTGGATGATATTGTGGCAAAATCCAGTGAGGAAGAGTCATGTGTCAATTCTAAGGAAGCTATTTGAAAGATTAAGAAAGTATAAGCTTCAGTTAAACCCGAACAAATGCACATTTGGGGCATCTTCTAGAAAGTTGTTGGGATTCATTATGAGCCAGAAGGGAATTGAAATCGATCTCGATAAAGTTAAGGCCATTCAAAATATGCCTATACTGCGGTCAGAAAAAGAAGTAAGGGGATTTTAGGAAGACTCAACTACAATGCTAGATTCATCGCCAATTTGACTCGTACCTATGAACCAATCTTCAAGTTATAAGTGAAGTCCAAAAGAATGGAATGAAGATTATCAAGAAACCTTCGATAAAGTGAAATCCTATTTATAGAATCCTCCTATCTTGGTGCTACCTACTCAAGGCAATGCGTGGTCAGCATGAGGAATAGAGTACGAAGGAAGGAGTGATTTATTATTTGACCAAGAAGTTCATGAATGTGAAAGTTGCTAGACTTTTGTTGAAAGAACTTGTTGTGCCCTTGTTTGGACAACCAATAGACTTCACCATTACATGGCCTACTACATAGTTTGACTCATTTCCAAAATGGATCCATTGAATTACGTCTTCAAAACACCCTATTTATCAGGTTAGCAAATGGTAGGCAATATTGTTAGGTTATGATATCAAATACACTTTGAAAGCCATAAGAGGGAGTACCATCGCATACCATTTGGCAGAAAATCCAATAGAAAAGCACCAGGCAGTAGATTTTGAATTCCTAGATGAGGATATACTAGTAATTGAAGAAGTATAGGAGAAAGAAAATTGGACGATGTATTTTGACTGGGCTACGAATGTATATGGAAACGGCCTTAGAACTATTATCATTTTGCCTAAAGGAAAGCAATTTCCAGTTGTAATAAAACTAGATTTTGAATGTACAAATAATGTTGTAGAATACAAGGCATGTGTCAATGGGTTGTGAGAAGCCTTGTTAATGAATATAAAAAATTTGGAAGTGTTTATGGATTCAGCTCTCACCATTTATCAAGTTAAGGAAGAATGGCAAACGCGGGACCCAAGGTTAGTATGGTACATTTCAAATATCTGCCTCATTTTCAATTTTCATTATGCTATGTGGTTTTGTCCCTTATTATGCTGGTGAATATAGTTTCGTCCTATACTATCCTTAAATGCGTTATTAGCATATTTATTGTGCAACTTACATATTTAAAAGCCATGGTGGGAATGTCATTTCCACACCCCATTGTTTTGATACATGGTTGGTACTTGGTTTTTATCTTGTATCATTTTTGAAAATCACTGAGTACATGGATTCACCTCGTACCAGTTTCAAATTTGCTTAGTATGTCGACTTATTCCATACTAAATTTTCAAAATTCACTAATTACGTGGATTCACTTTGTACCAGTTTCAAATCCACTTAGTATGCCGACTTATTTCATACTAAATTTTTAAAATTCACTACGTATGTGGATTCACTCCATACTAGTTTCAAATTCACTTAGTATCCTGACTTATTCTATACTAAATTTCTAAAATTCACTGAGTACATGGATTCACTCTGTACCAATTTCCAATTTGCTTGGTATGTCGACTTATTCCATACTAAATCTCTGAAATTCATTGAGTACGTGGATTCACTCTGTACTAGTTTCAAATTGCTTAGTATGTCAAATTATTCCATACTAAATTTTTAAGATTCACTGAGTAATTGGATTCACTCCTTACCAATTTCAAATCCACTTAGTATGTTGACTTATTCCATATTAAATTTAAGAAATTCACTAAGTACGTGGATTCACTTTGTTCTAGTTTGTATATCGACTTATTCCATATTAAAATTTTGAAATTCACTGAGTACATGGATTCACTTCGTACCAGTTTCAAATCCACTTAGTATGCCGACTTATTTCATACTAAATTCCCAAAATTCACTAAGTACGTGAATTAACTCCATACCAGTTTCAAATTTCACTAAGTATGCCGACTTATTCCATACTAAATTTATGAAATTCTTTGAGTACGTGGATTCACTCTGTACCGATTTCAAATTTACTTAGTATGTCGACTTATGCCATACTAAACTTTTTGGTTTCATGTGGTTTATCCCTTGCCAAAGTTTTAGTTTTAATTCACTCATTAATTTCACTCTTGAACAAAATGTGCTTTTATCTTTACTTGTTCTTTATAGGTAAATTAAAAAAAATGATGGTTTCTTCATTTTTCCCCATCAAGAAGCTAGTAAAGAGGGGCAACTGTAAACATCATATTTTGTTTGACCTTTTTTTTTTCTAGTTATTTATTTATTTTAGGAAAAAGAAATAAAAATACAAAAAATACAAAAATAATTAAGAAAAGCCAAAAAAAAAGTAATAATACTATAAAAAAATTATAATAAAAATGATGAGTAAAGTGCAAAACAAAGTACAAAAAAAAAAGAGAGCGAATTAAGATAACAAAAAGAAATAAAAAAGTTAAAAATTGAAAAATAAAGCAATAAAGTATAAAAAATACAAAGAGGCTTAAAACCCAATCCACTAAGCTAACCTAGTCGATATCTCTCCCCAATTACCCATTTTCATTCAACCCAATTCCACCAGTGCTTGTGCTACCTGGTCTACCTAATTAACCCGACCTGCTCCCCTTTAATCTACCCACCTTTTTTCTTTCCTTCTCCCAGCATAAGTTGCCGCCTATCCCCCACCTTCTTTCTTTCCCTTCTCCTTGCTCAAGCAACACCCATCTTTCTCCCACACCATCACTGGTGCTCATCTTCTTCGATTTTTTCTCTCGAATCTTCAATGAAAATCCTAGATTTTTCGTAAATGGTATGTCCTCCCAAAAGGAAACCCTAGGTTCACTTTCCTTTTTTGGCCTGCAGAACGTCGGTGAGAGGGTTAATTTGCTTTCTTTTTTGGCTATAAGAAGATGCCCAGGACAAGCTTTAAAGGGGCCAAAAAAGAAATTCATAGGAGCTTCTAAAAGATTGGAAGGCATCATTGTTGATTCAATGGTTTTCCTTGCATTTTTTGGAGAATTCTTTGGTGAAGACACGAGATTTGGATATGAGCATGGTAGGAATTTTGGGCTAGGAGAAGTTTTGGGTGTTATTTGCATCTATAACTGGGTAATTTTCTTCCTTTGATACAAATTTTGTGATTATCAGAGGGGCTTGTATACTATGAATTTCTAGTAGGTTTTTTTAACGATTTTAGTGGATAGATTTAGGCTTGAATTTTAGCATTATATTGGGATTGGTGAAATCTAATTTGATCCTCTTGTATGGTTCAGGTAATTCGGCTATAATCCTTTAACTGAGCATTTTAATATGTGGAAACTTGACATTTTGGATATATTCTTTATTCTAAATAATTTCAAACATCCTCTATCCCAAATTTTGATATAATTCTAGCATAGACTATGGGTTGGTTTCATTGTCGTTGGGAGAAGATAAATCTTTCCTGATTATAGCACATAATTTCTTGTTTATCATCGCTATTGTTTTTCTATTTAGGTTACGGTCTGAAGACATCTCCTGCTTGAACAAAATTGGTATTGATTTCAGTCAACTTGTGTGTTATTTGATTATTCAAATGTTATTGGTTCTAGGAATAGTTTGAGTTTCTATGATATGGATGAATTCTGTTATGAACAAAAAACCCTTCACGGGTAATTCTTATATATTAGAAATTCAATTATTGTTGGGATTCAAGAGTGTTAGATTTAATTTATGAGTTCGACTCCCATTTGAGCACCTTTGGTAATTTTATTTTAATATTCATTTGATAGTAAGTAGATTTTTAATGATAAAGTTAATTATGTTAAGTTCTCATTTTTTTTTTTTACATTTCATTCTATTTCTGCTTACCTTTTGCTTTTTGCCATCGTGTTACTCAATCTTGATTTTCTCTTGGTTTGGACTGAGGGTACCAATTGCTTTAAAATGATAATAGAGTGTCTAAGGAGATTTATGAGAAGCTATGGGCTTAATGGAATCTGCAATCGGGTTTTATTATTCAATCCTTGAGTGATTGTATAATGTGTAGATTGAATGATGCTATTTATTTTTATTCTTTTGCCTTATTTTAAACTTTTTAACTATTTGCATGTCTTTTAATTTATTCTTATTTCCTACCTTTCAACTTTAAATTTTAGAATTGACACTTTAGACCTTAAGTAAAATTCATTATTAATTAAATAGGTTAAAGAACAATTTAGGACTCCAATGGTCACTCTTTAAATTGATTTGGGTTCCAAAATCCCAACTTGAAATTCGAGTCTATTTAGATATATAGGCCTTATTCGTCCTAACAAAAAATGCAATTTTTCCTCAAATGAATTCATGGACCATTTTGTTCCATTCTTTTAAAAGTGATTTAAAGGATTACTTCAAGCACCATAGGCTATGAGTGGAGGTCTATTTTCCCACACAGTACTATTTCTTTAGATTATGAGAAGAGGTCAATTCTCCCACATTGTTCTACTTCCATAGGCTTTAAGTAGAGTTTTATACTCTCACAATGTCTTATTTTCTTAGGCTATAAGTAGAGTTTTATACTCTCCTACTGACATGCTTTCTTAGACTATGAGGGGGGGGTCTATTCTCCATCATTGTCTAAAAATTCACTATAGGGGACAGATCACACATCCCACCTAATCAAATTCTCCAATTATTTTTGAACTATGTGAACCCTAATCCTTTTTAGGGTACATAGGAACAACTTGGTAAGATAGGTACATAGGAACAACTTGGTAAGATAGGTACATTTCTTTTAGCCTTTATCTTTTTTTTTATTATATTAATAAAAAGGAGTAATAAAGTTATATTAAAATTAAGCATAAATGATATAGGGTAACCATCTTCAAGGAAGATATTGTGGGGTGCTTAACACCTTTCCCACACATAATCAGACTCCTGAACATTTTCTCTGGTTTTAAGGGCAGTATATATATTTATGTTGGATCTAGTTGTTTATCCTAAGTGTTTACGGCAAGCATGAGTTTTAAAATTTTTAAAAAATTCAAGCTTACAAATAGGCGGAAACAAAACTCATAGGCAAATAACTCACGACTAGAAAGAAAAGTAAAATAGATAAGAATTTTACATATCTCTTGTAGTCACTTTAATCTTGTAATATACTTTCTAACCAAGCACACTGACCGCCTATTCTTTGGGAAGTACCAATCCACGAAACCTACAGTGAATAGGCTTAGTGATTAGAATAAAGTAAAAGATGAAAAGAATAATTGATAGCTTTTAAAGTAAATGAGAAAACCTTCCATTTCCCTTCAAGTATGGCATGTAGAAATCTATGAAGGCACTCAAACAAAACTCACTTATACTCTTAGTATTTTTTTCTCAAAAACTTGAGTACTCTCAATGTTTTTTCTCTCTAATATTTTAGCTATTAGCGGAGAGGGGGTTAGGTTATATTTATACTAACATAACTGTAGGTCATTCCTTTGGAGTCAAAAATATCTTTCCCTAAAACGTAGGGATTCCACAAGCCTACTAGGGAGAATAGTTAATCAAATTATCTAATTAATTTATCAATTAATAATTGTATCATTCAACTGAAAAAGTCATATTTTATTTAACTCTTAAATAAAACATGTGTGGCTTTCTAATTGGTCATGCTTAAATATAAAATTTAAATAAAGAAATTTATTTAATTAAATTCTTTTGACTTAGTTAGTCTCCTCGTGAATGTAGGTTACATAAGAAATTAAAACTCTTTTAATTTCTAATCCTTTATTCATTAGGATAATTAGGATAATTAGGAGGGAATCAATTCCTTTCCTTTTGGGCATGCTCCTCTCCATCACATAGGGAAGAGGTTGTCTAACAAGTTTGAACCATTCAAACTTTGCAACAATATTAGGATAAGTAATTAATTACGTTAATTTTATCCTAATAAAATGAATAAAATGACATAGCCAAAATTTCTAATTAAATGAAAATTTAATTTAATTTTAATCAACTTCTTCAAATTAAATATTTGAACAATTCAAATATTAATTTAAAGTGGTTAAAATAAAATTAATTAGTAAGATAAAAGGTTGTCCTAATTTAGACAACACTTGTCTCAATTAAGACAAACCTTTGTCTTAAAATTCTATTGTCTAATTAAAACAACACTTGTTTAAATTAGACAACTAATGTGAGAACTATTTTTGTGTCTTTGGTGACAAAAATGTTTCTCACATTTTCAGGCATGATTAGGACAACATTTGTCCTAAAATAACTCTTTCTCTAAAATAAGACAACTCTTGTTTTAATAAAGACATTAGCTGTAATGCTATCAATTAACTTCATCTTAAATCTTATTCCAACTTAATGTGGATTGAATTCTCCAAAGCTAGGTGGGGAATCCCTTTGGACATAGGAATATCAAGTTCCAATAAATTTGGGATTATTTTAATCTCATTAAGATAATTATATTTTATTAATCATGAAGTTATTTCACCAAAGACTCATGATTGCACTCCTGATAATTCCTAAAATTACAAGAAGTCAATGTTGAACATTGATTTGTCCAAATTATAAACCTTGTGCTTGTGAACCCGTGTAGCCATCCATTGACTTAAGGTAAAATTATTATTTTACCCCTTATGTCAATTTTGTCCCCTGGTATTAGATTTCATTCGATAAGTAACTAGATAATCTTTTAGAACTTTTCTAAAACTATCTTGAAATGATGGGTAGCTAATTCATCATTTCACTGGGCCCAGATATGTCACTTGTCTTCTTGAAATCACCAGAAGTAATATAATGCTACGAATTTCATTTTCTAGATTTATGTTCCTAGATGTTTACTCTCACAATGATCCCAAGATACAAAGTCTTGATCAATATTACACAATGGTCGTGCCCATAGTATATCAAAGATTACAATTGTCATGAACACGAGTCCATAATTCATCAGGATTTTGGTTCTGACACTAGCAGATGCAATGTGTGTGAGTTCAAGTTCAAAGCAACATTATTAACTTAAACTTGATATCTCACCTGATTCCAATTCATTCAATAGTGTCATAACTAAAGTCTACTTCTTCAATGATTTAAGATTCATCATTCTCTTAAAAAAGAATTTCATTCTTTTTATGGAGGTAATTTGAACACTATAGTCTTTATTGAAGAGAGTGACCAGCTCTACTCAGTGACTGTGAATAGTATTTTAGATTCATCCAAAGATACATATCTCCTTTTGTATAACCCTTATGCAAATGTATCTTGGTTTATTACAATCTTAGAAACCTTAATTGCTAGAAAATAAAGCTTACATAAATAAACTCTTTATTTATAAATATTAAAATATTTCTACATCAAATTAGGGAATACAACTTGCTTTCTAGTGTAACCTATTCCCAACATTTTTTTGGGATTCCAGTTATCCTATTAAATTAATTGGTGGCAACTCATTTTTCTCTACATTTTCCCTTATTGTCTTTGCTGGCTATCATGTTGTGACACTATTTATATAAAACAAAAGTAAAAAAATATTTCAAATAACTATTAATATAATCCAAACATAAAATATAGTGCTACACAATTCTAATTTGTCAAAGTTCAAATACTAGTGTCAACAAAATTATTTTCATATGATTATCTAAAACCTTATACATTGTCTCAACCATCCTAAATACAACACTACTCAAAAGAATTACAGCTTGCAAATCTTCATTTAAGTACTTAAGAAATTCAAAGCTAAGCTTGTGTAGCAACATTCTAAAGTCTGCTACAAATATGTTTTGGCCTTTTGAAATTGAGATAATTGGTAGTCTTTAGGTTCAACAAAAAATTAAAAAGTAGTAGTTTTTGAATTTAAATTTTTGATGTAATTCGGTTGTAATGTATTAATGAATGAGTGATTAT
>JASKGM010041298.1:0-18372 GCA_034509205.1 Ceratonia siliqua
ATAGAATCTCTAATTTATATTTACCTATCACAAAAAGACATGAGATATGATGTAGGGGCCTCATTTCTTTATCAAATCTGATAAATAATCTGGCATTGCCACTACTACTTTAGAGACAAAGATTATAAAAGCGAAAAAGAATCCATGGAAAGAAACTCTAACCTGTTGGACCACACTTGGAGAGTGTCATCACCTTTGCTCTGATAAACATACAACCCACCAGCCCACTGCTCAGAATGGTTGTAAGGAGTGACCCAAATTTGGTTGTTTGTAAAAGCAGCTCTCTTCTGTGGAGGATCTTCAGGGTCAATCAAGCTAGCTGCTGTTGCACCAGGAACCACCTTGTACCCAACAGGGTTCCCTACCTTTGTCTTCTTTGATGGGTTTATCACATGGAACTCAGATGGGTCATAGAGCTTGAGCCTTATCTGTGCATCTTTCTCTGTCTTGGCCACATTCCTCACTGCTTTCAAGTAGCTCTTTCTTGGTGATTCTTCTGGTGAAGTCTCTTGCCTCTTCAAGTTTACCTTCACAAAGGAATTGTCCTGCCCATCTATGTCCATGTCAAGGTGGTAGGTTACGTAATGATCATGGATCACACCAATTATGTTTTCTGTTAATAGGGTGCCATAGAGATTTTCTTGGCTGGGAATCTGGTTCACATTTTCATATCTTGTTCCTTTCACCATCAGAATTCCACTTAGTCCAACCTGCCACCAATAGAATTTCTTGTCAGCGTCAATTATTGAGTAAAAGATTCCACATTAGTAAATGTCCATCACCATTGTCCAGTTTAAATTGAGTAAACTATATCTTTAGGGTGGGTTTTAATGGGGCCGGTCGCTCAATCTGACTTTTTTCTTTTATTTATTGGGTAACTGAGTTATTAAGTTAGGTTAAACATTGACTAAATTCTTTTTAATAATTTTAATAACGTACTTTTACATCTACTTGGTACATTATTTAACATTTTAAAATCAGGGTTAATTTAGTCCAAATCTTTTTAATAAATTTTTTTAATATAAAAAAAAATATTTGTACTAATATATATGTGTTTAGTGTCATACCATCATATCAAATTTATTACTATAATTCTTATAGTGCCTTTTTAATTTTTTTTATTCCTTTCTTTTAAGGTATAGTGGGTATTTACAATATTATTCTTATATTATCCTTTTAAGTTTTTTAAAAATGATGAATAGTTAAAATTTTAAATTTAAAAAACTAAATTTTTATTTAAAAATTAAATTGATATACTCCTTGTCAAAACACTACTAGCATATATTATTTTATATCTTTTTGTCTCATTTTATTTACAAATTTAAAATTTCATACAAAAAAATATAAAATCTAAAACATAAATTATGAAATATATTATATATTAATTTTTTTACTATATAGAAAAAATTTAATTGGGCTGATTCAATTTGTAAATTTTAAGTTTGAGTCCGATCAAATTTTATAAACGGATTTGAAATTTTATTTAAATTTAATATAAAGCCCAAGTTTAAACTTGTTAAGAGTGGGCCCCGTGTAGTCCAATAAATGGAATGCTAAATAACCACTGCTAAACATATAATGGAAAACTTTGTCATTATTATTATAAAAAATAAACACAAATACAAACTAAATAATACTAGGTTTGTTGTTGCTAGATTTCCACTAACCTTGGCTCTAATTAATCCATCCGCTTGAAATTCCCAATCCATGATATAGTCATAGTTTGCCACGGCAGCTGCCATTCTCACCACTAGCGTCACCTTCGGCCTCACTTCCGTAATCTGCACCAGAATTATCAAACTAGGTGATAAAGACACTCCAAAATATCAAGAGAAAAACAAACTAAATGACGAGAGCGATTGCACAATACCGATATAGACTTAACATTAAATTATTTGAAATTAATAAGATTAAGATTTATAATTTGATATTCTTACCTGCAAGTCAGTGATGGGACACTCCACGTGTCGCCATGCGATATCACCGGCGTAGCTCTCGAACACACAAATCATATTGGGTCGAACGTACGGCGTTCCATCGGCGGAGGCAAACACGGCGTCCATGTAATATGCATTCCTGGGACAATCATTAAGCGGGTCAAGTGACATCGCCTGCAACCCGAACCCGTATTCGCCTGCATCCATATATGTCTTAAAGTACCATGCATCGGTGGGGTCCATGTAAGGCACAAATAGCTCCGACGTGAACCCTTTGTACATGACGTTCCTCAGCTCCCCGGTTTCCGGATCTCGGACCTTCGCTTGTGAAATGACGATCCCAGCTCTCGGGTCGGGTTTTAGGTGAAATTCCCAGTTTGCCCATTTCATGTGGTGTCCATCTACTGTGAAACTCGGACCCTTGGGTTGCTCCAAGGATATTGGGTTAAACAGATTCAACCGTCCATCGAGCTTTTGAACGGAGTAACGGTAATCCGTGTCTATGCCGTTCGCCACCGGAATGTTCCGGCCATTATCGGAGATCCCCACCACCTCGTCTTTGTCCAGGTCCACCAGTACGGTGAGCCCTTCAATGGGTCTCATGTAGAAATTCACTGTGCCTTTCTTGGAGTAGCACTGCACCTTGATCAGCCTCCTACTCTCCTCCTCCTTCAGCTTCCCGTACCACCCCGACGACACCGGCAAGCATGCCAGGTCTGCCATGTCCACTCCACGATCGGTGATCGTCCGGTTGAACTCTGCATTCTTCAAAGGAGCCTGGACTGCCCCAATCATGTCTTCCACCGTCATAATCGGGTACCCGGAAACAGAACCCGTTTCGTGGTGGGTCACCTGGTTGGTGGTCAAGTCTACAGTGAGCAGATGAGAGACGCCATTCACACGAGCAATCACGGAAGCTTTTCTGGGTAAGAGTGTGTCGCCAGTCTTCCATGCCACCACGAGCTTCTTGTTGGGTTCTTCAAGGACTACAGAGTTGAGAGAGTAGGTGGAGGACTTGAAGAGGGGGTGGCCGGAGAGGATGGCGCGGACGCTGTTGAATTCCTGGATGGTTAGAGGGTCCAGAGGGTGACGAGGAGTATCGGTTTCGTGCTGGCGGCGGCGCGTGGGGGATGGTGGTTTTTTTATGAGAGTAGGAATCTTCTTAGAATATTGGAAGAAGCGGTTCTTGGAGGTGCACCATCCAGAGTAGACGTTGCAATCGAGAAGGTCCTTGTCAGGGAAAGAAGGAAAGTGAACCCACGTAACAAGCAGAGCTAGAGCTCCGGTGAAAGAAAGGAACAAGATGCGCAGTAAGTTTCTGGCTTCCATGGATATCTCTGAATCATTCACTGTTGATTAGTGCGTGAGATACTATAGAAGGAGATCCGAGGTGAATATATAGACAAAAGGAAACAGCTGTGACTGAGCTGTAGGAAGAAAGTATTCGGACGAGTGAATACCATAGATACTGCGTTGCTTACAAAGGGCCCCATTACCCATCTTGATCATCTTAGCAACTCAAGCTATTTGACTATATAATTTAAGAAAGAGTAGGAATCTTAGCGCATAACTTAATTTATTTTTATTTATTATTTTTTTCTGCCATATATTTTTTAAGATTTTTTTTTATTTTATACTTATAAAAAAATAAATTCTAATCAAACAATGAATAAACAATATAAAAATATTTAAAAAATAAAAAATATTTCAAAAAATTTATAAAAAATATATGACATAAAAAATATTCAATTAACAATAAAAAGTAAAAAAAAAAAATGGGAGGCATCAAAATTATACTACCACCCCAAAATAAAGTAGTAGTATAGCAATATCCTAATGATATTTATAAAATTTTTTTTTTATAACTCTTCTCATATATATTATTTTATTATTATCTATTTATTATTATCATTATTTTATACTATATCTATTACCATATATTATTTTATAATATATGGTCTTCATCCCTAGTCATTTTGGATTTTCTAACGGAGCTAATATATATATATATATATATATATAGTCTTTTTAATTTATTCTTTTTTATTAAATAATAGTGAGTAGTTAATGTATTAAATTTTTGAATAATTAAATTATTTAAAATGTAAATTGATATAAAATACATATCAAGACACTAATAACTTACAAGGTATCAAAGAATTATCTTACTTACCAATCAAGATTTTGGTTAGAATATATTTTGTTTGATCAAATTAAGAAGCTTGATCAATTGGACGCACGCAAAGGGATTTTAAAATTAGTTGATTCTTAAAATTAAATAATTGGAAGTAATGATTTATTGAAAAGGTCGATCGGTCAAGAACCTAAAAGGTCTTGTAAGCTAGAGCAATTAAAAAAGATTAGGCCCATTAAGTTGGCCTGCCTAACCCTACAAATGAGATGGGTTGAGTTCAATTTTTTTAGCATGCCCTATCCCTCCCTGCCTCGCCTTACCTGGATGGTGGGCTGGGCTATTAGTTTCTTTTTTTTTTTAAGATGCCAAATGTCTGAATACGACTATACCCCTTCGTCATCTGATTCCATATTTCCAACACACACGATGACAGGACCCAGCTCTTAGGAAAAAGTTGAAAAACCACAAATTATATACCTAAATCCCAAATGCCCCATATCTGAGATCCCACCAATCTCTTTCTTCTTCCCTTTCTCTCTCTCAAGGCTCATTATCTTCTCTCAGCCATTGAAGAAGAGAAGCTCTTCTTCACCTTGACTCGCAGCTCTCGGCCTACCAAGGGGAACCATGCTGTGAGTACAGCCACGAAATCCACACCATAGTCGGCCACTAGAAAGGAAGGAAAGGACATCACCGTGAGGGTTGTGCAAATCAGAGCACACTCAACCTCCATCATTGCGAATTGAGCTTGGTGGCTAGTGCATCTTTACATTTGGTCGGGATCAAGCTCTACTAGTGTCCACCTTAAGTCTATATCCTCAGTTGAAAATTGAAATTCTTCTTCAGGTCTATTATCACGGCCCAAATTATGGGTATGTGACCGACGTGGGAATACTATTATTTTGGTAACATCCTACAAGTCTTTGCATATACAAATACATTTATAATTTTGGCCTATCAGATTATACAAATGCATGATAACATTTTAACAATGCAACATATGTCCCTAGTCCAACTGTCTATAACATTAAGCCTTGATCCATTCGTCTTCCAAGAAAATCTTCAAGTAACTTGGTGAGAAAATAAAAGGAGTGAGTTATAAGCTCAGTGAGTGGGAAAATTTTCATGTACTTATAGATACAATCACTAGGAAAAATCAATATAGTTGCAAGCTTTAAATGATAATTCATGAACTTACATATATGTTAACAAGGAGATAAGTAATTTACATTCTTTTATATATATATATATATAGAAAATCTATGTATCTTTGAAAATACATATAATATATATACACATAATTACATAATTTCAAGTGAGTTAGATCGAACTCAAATCAATATTACATTCCAATCAAAATAGAGTTTAAATTATATAGCAGTAAAATTTTTAGCAGAATGACATATTCATATGAATAAAAACATGTTTACAAAAAATAATTATAAATCAGGGGGATAGATATGATGCTTCTTCACATAAGAACTCTATAACACAAATATTTAAGACATAGCAGAACTCTATAATACAGAGATTCAGAATAGAGCATATCCCTGTAATACACATTCAGAACAGAGTAGAGCCCTGTAATTCACATTTTCAGAATATAGCAGAGTCTTGTAATTCACATTTTCGGAATAGAACACAGCTCTCTATAGAAGTAGCTATAGGATCTAATCAAAAAACATTTTCGCAAGCCATCGAAAATGACAGTTTACAAGAAAATGAATCAGGTGAAAATTAATATGAAAAATTTAGAACACATGGATCATGAATAAAATTATAATACTGAGGGTAAGGTACTTCTCAAAGGACACAAATCAAATTTAGCGAATCAAAATAATTATAATATATGTTTTTATATTCAAGTATACAAGATTAGTAGGATATATATATTAAAATGATATCCATTTATCTCATATAACTAGCAAAACTAGAAAAAGAATGATAAAATTCTTTATGGTTCAAGAGAGAGAAATATTGCATAAAATTTGGGTACCATTCACATATATAGTACATGCCTTATGAAGAAAATACATGTATCCTACGACAAACAGTTCCACTCATCTCACTATCTTGAGAATTTAGTAATATATTACTATTCTTGAGGATTTTTGGCCACACAAACCAATGGCTAAGGTTGCTCTTTGCTTTCTGAGGTTCACTGAATTAACTTCAACCGCTTGAATACCATATTATTCACATGATGCCAAAGTAACTTAAAATTGAATGATTCCATCAGAAATGAATTATTAAGCACAAAAATAGTATTGGAACGAGTGAAAACCATAGATACTGCATTTCTTATAAAGGCTATGTGGCCCACCTTACCCATCTTGATAATCTTAGCAACTCAAGCAATTTGACTCTATAATTTAAGAAATATTTGATATATGGTCATCATCCTCAATCATTTTGGATTTTCTAGTGGAGTTAAATATTTGTATATAGTTGATAAAATATTATATAATTATCTATACTAATATATATACACACACATATTTAGGGTGTAGAGCAAACAAAATTGACAAAATTATTCTTATATTGTCCTTCTAATTTTTTCTTTTCCTTTTATTAAAGAATAGTGAGTAGTAAAGTGTGTTAAATTTTTGAATAATTTATTTATTTAAAAAGTAGATTGACATAAAATGCATGTCAAGACATTAGTAACCTATATATAACCATAAGAAAACATGATTTTTCTCACGAGCACAATCCATGAGAAACTCCTCAAAGATTCTGGAGAAACAATGTTTTTGTGAAATTTCTCATGGATTTAAGACTGCGACACAAATCCCTATGAAACACAAAAGTTTATCATGGAGAATGACACCTGCGAGAAATTTTCACCAAATTTCTTTCGGATGAAGTGAGTCATGAGAATCTTTGATGTATTCCATGAGAAACGACGAAGAACTCCGAGAGAAAAGTGGCGAATTCGTGACCCTTCTCACAACCCTGTCATGGAATTTCTCATATATTTAATGCCGCTAGAAATTTCTCACAAATAATTGTCCAAGAGAAATTATGGTTTTCAATGCCAATTTTTTTTTTTAAATAATTTCTTAGTGACAATGGCTATGAGAAATTTTGTGATAAATGACCATTGACTGCTAATATAAAATTATTTTTAGGCTTATCCATTAACTTTTAAACTTTTAAAAACAACCTAAAAAATAGAAAACATAGAAACATACCAAAGTGAATCAAATTGAATATATTATTAAGCAGATTAAAAAGTGTATATAAATTACATCAAATGTAATGTTATTAAGTGAAAAAAAATATATCAAATGCCATCACTTGATGCATCATCATCGTCATTGGCATCAACGTCTGAGGCGGGGGAGAGGGAGGGGCAGTAGGGGTAACATTGGCAGCAACTATCTTGGACAGCTGCTTTAACAACTGCTCGTGCGCATGCAACTTCTGTGTGAGGGCCGTCATCTGATCACACATTTCAAAGACTTAGGGATTGTGGTTGAGTTGTGGTGGCTAGGTTGATGAAGGCCAGCCCACCACACCGGCCTTAGATATATCCCATAAGTGTGCCCATTCCTATTCTTCCCATTGACAACATTTAGCCATAGACGAGTGTTATTGATAGAAGAACAAGAGGAATGAGTCTTGGCCCTGAGCTCCTGAAAAGAGTTTTATGGTTAAATTATAATTAGTGAGAAGTTAATTCACACATAATTAAAGAGATACATATAATATTAAAGTTTAATGAAATTTAAGTTAACTTACATATGTAGCCTCAGCCTGTGAATGCACCCAATCTTTGGTATCACTATGTTATAGATGACAGAAGACCTTAGAGGCATTAGGTTCTCTCTTTAACTCCTTTTTCTACAAACAATGAATTAAGAACTTACCAGCCTCCTCTTATACTTGGAGACGGTGATGGATATGCCTCTATGGTAATAGCCGCCCTGATCCATCAAGCAGTTCTTCTTGATCCCTCTAAGGCTGCCTTATGCTCTGGGAAGTCCCAAATAGCCCTCAACTGGGCCAAGATGTTTGGGCTCAACCAATCCTCGTTAGTCTTCCCAATCCATATATATCTGAATGTACCCTGCATGTTATCAAAACACTTAGTCTGACATATCTTATGGATGCCCCCATTGTATTGGTTTCCCATATACACTTTGTCTACATTAGAAATAATAGAGTTAGAGTTAGTAACCATGAAAATCAGCTAAATCGAACAAACACTATGTATGATTATTACCTTAAACTGTTGGTTCCACTAGTGTTCCTTCATCTCATCGGAAGCCTAGGTGAAGGTAAACCCTTCAAAAGTCAACTTGAAGATAGTTGACAGATAGTTCACGGGCTCCTTGGAAAGAATCAAGTTGTAAAAAAGAATTTACTTAGTAATACGGAACAACTATTATAATGGTTAGACAAATAACTACATAGGATGATAAGTGTACTTACTCTTTCATTCCATGTGGTTGTATCCACAAGTGCTCATCGGATGATCTAGACCTAGGGGAGGGCTCTGTTTTGTTAACACATAATGGAAGAAAAGACGAGTAAAGTGGAGGAAGACAAAGACTTTGTGAATTCTATATTCCTCACTATTGAAACCAAAATACAATGTAATGGTATATATACAATTGAATGTCGGTTCTATGATATTCCTATGTTAAATAAAACAACAAATGAATCATTGAATAATATAAAGAGTTAGCCATAAAAATTAAATGAGAATGATCTTGGTGAATCTATGGATATCAGATATGAAGTTGCTGTAATCTATTGGGTGGCTCTGCTCACTATGATATGTTGTCATGAAGAGTAGGTGAGATGTCATTTTGGTGCAGCTTGTGATCTATAGGCTATAGCAGGTGACAAGTGATTATTCTGATGCAATGCTGAGTTAAACTTGGTAAATATCTAGAATGTGACTGAAGGTACTGAAACTAAGTGTCTTGATCAATTCACACTAACTAAAGCAATTTCAAAGACTAAGTTCAAATATCTTCGAGAAAAACCTAATGCACAAGACGATAGTACACTGAGTCTGTGGGGAGATGTTAGGTGATGTGTAAATGCTGTCCATGTAAGTAGTCTGTTAGACATGTCAATGTTCAGTTAGCACATGTCTCTAGCCTTAGCTGTTATGAAACTCTTAAGAGAATTAGTTAGTATGCTAAGTTAGTGAGCTATTGATGCAAACCTGTTGCCACGTGAAGGTCAACCCTTGCCAACAAGTCACAAGTAAGTCAACTCAAATGAGTTAGCACATGATCAGAGTGGCAGCATTACTGCTTAACAGTTGTTATTTGTTTAAGTCACATCACTCTTTGTTTTATGTATTTTCCTATTAACTTTGTCTTTTAGTGTTTTCCTCTTAGTTGTATTTAGTTAGTTGTTTTAAGTTGGAATAAAGAGTTTGAAATTTGTATTTTTTCATAGGTATTGGATTGTTACATGTGCAGAGTGATTCTGTTGTAGTTTGTTTTCATCTTTTTATCGTCATGCAGGTTGTTAACGCAAGGTTGGTCACCAGCAAACGAGCTCGATTGGTTCTATATGGTTTCCTTCATCAATGAGATGTGGACTTAGACGCTGGTTTGTATCAAGTGGTATCAGAGCCCCCAAATCTATGCCTGTGACTTAGAGTGGTAGTTCTTATACAATGACTAACAACCCATTGAACAACATGATGTTTAGTAGTAACTCAACCAAATAGTGATGATTCTGGAATAGATGACCCGCTATCTGGATGCCATAGAAACTCACCAAACGACGAGTGCCAGACCCTCGGATAGTGATGATGAGGATAATTGCGATGAATAAGTTACGAGGAACTATGAAGAACACAACAACCATTATCATCGTTACCATAGAGGTCCCAAATTTATGCAATTCAGTTATCTTTACTATCACTAGTGAATTGTAACTAATTAGAAGAACTCTAAAGAAGTTCATGCTACATTTAATTGCTATGGCCAGAGGTTAGTAACATTTTACTTTCGCCATTTTTATGCACTATGGTATTATAGACTATTTGAGTATTGGTTTATAGTACAAACATATGATATCTTATGCAAAAGAACACCATATACAACATGTCAGGATCTCAAATAACATGTGAAATCAGTTTGAACAAGATTGTAAAAGCCACAAACATAAAAGCAAGCAAAAATAACAAGGCAAGACTGGTAACTGGATTTTATATTAATTTTAAATTATGTGTTTATAGAGTGTGTAAATATATATATATAATTAGTTATTTTTAGATAATTCTCCAGATAGTTAAGTTCTAGATGGACTTAGGGTTGGTCAGCCTTAGAGATCAGTGTTTGTTAGCCCGTGTGAGCTCAGGGAAGCGTTGAGGGTAGTCCCGCTGTAGAAGTAGTCCTGATAAGTTTCTGATAGAAATTAACATAGAAAACGGGTTATTTAGAAATAATTATGAGCAATATTTTTGGAAGACTTTCAAGTAGAAGTAATAATACCATCTTTAGGACTCAAGACCATAAAGAAAATGAAGAAGATGTACTAGAAGTATTATTAGTAGATAGCAATTGTTCTCTATACAAGAGACCGAGCAAAACCTAGTTTCATGGACCTTACCTACCATACATTTTAAAGAGATATAGAAAATATCTACCTTTCATTTCATAGAAAATCGTGTGTTCAAAATAGTAAAAACCACAAGATCGACAGGAAAACAACTTGAAAACTTACAACTTTTAGACCCTGAGCTAATAGATCTACATATCAAAGATAAATTTAACTTCCTCCATGTAGGATTAATACAAGTAGCTATGAAACCCTTAAGAAGATTAAAAGTCCCTAATTTATGCAATTCAGTTATCTTTATTATCACTAGTGAATTCTAACTTATTAGAAGAACTCTAAAGAAGTTCATGTTACATTCAATTGATATAGCCAAAGGTTAGTAACATTTTACTTTCGCCATTTTTATGCACTATGATATTATAGACTATCTGAGTATTGGTTTACATTATAAACATATGATAGCTTATGCAAAAGAACAGCCTCTACGACCTGTCTAGATGTCAAATAACGTGCAAAATCAGTTTGAACAAGATTGGTTAAAGCCACAACCATAAAAGCAAGTAAAACTAACAGGGCGAAACTGGTAACTGGATTTTATATTAATTTTAAATTGTGTGTTTATGGAGTGTGTAAATAAATAAATATATATAATTAGTTATTTTTAGATAATTCTCTAGATAGTAAAGTTCAAGGTGAACTTAGCGTGGTCGGCCTTAGAGATCAGTGTTGTTTAACCTGTGTGAGCTCAGGGAAGTGTTGAGGGTGATCCCACTACGAAGGAGGTCCCGATAAGTTTCTAATAGAAATTAACATAGAAATAAGGTTATTTAGAAATAATTATGAGCAATATTTTTAGAAGACTTTCAAGTATAGGTAATCATACCATCTTGAGGACTCAAGACCATAGAGAAAATGAAGAAGAAGTACCCAAAGTTTTATTAGTAGACAGCAGTCATTCTCTATACAAGAGACTGAGCAAAACCTAGTTTCATAGACCTTTCCTACATTATGTTTTCAACAGATATACAAAGTATCTACCTTTGATTTCTTAGAAGATAGTGTGTTTAAAATAGTAAAAACCATAAGATCTATTGGAAAACAACATGAAACCTAACAACTATTAGACCCCGAGCAAATAGATCAACATATTAAGGATGGATTTGACTTCCTCCATGTAGGATCAATACAACTAGCTATGAAACCCCTAAGAAGATTAGGAGTCCTTAATTTATGCAATTCTATTATCTTTACTATCACTAATGAATTGTAACTGATTCAAAGAACTCTAAAGAAGTTTGTGCTACATTCAATTGCTATGACCAGAGGTTAGTAACATTTTACTTTCGCCATTTTTATGCACTATGATATTATACACTATTTGTGTATTGGTTTACATTATAAACATATGATATCTTATGCAAAAAAACACCATCTACGACCTATATGGATGTCAAATAATGTGTGAAATCGGTTTAAATAGGATTGGTAAAAGCCACAACCATAAAAGTAAGCAAAAATAAGAGGACAAGACTGGTAACTGGATTTTATATTAATTTTAAATTGTGTGTTTATAGAGTGTGTAAATATATATATATATATATATATATATATATAATTAGTTATTTTTAGATAATTCTCCAGATAGTTAAGTTATAGATGAACTTAGGGTTGGTTAGCCTTAGAGATCAGTGTTAGTCAGCCCGTGTGAGCTCAGGGATGTGTTGAGGGTAGTCCCGCTGTGGAGGTGGTCCCGATAAGTTTCTGATAGAAATTAACATAGAAAAAGTGTTATTTAGAAATAATTATGAGCAATATTTTTAGAAGACTTTCAAATAGAAGTAATCATACCATCTTTAGGACTCAAGACCATAAAGAAAATGAAGAAAATGTACCAGAAAGTATTATTAGTAGACAGCAATTGTTCTCTATATGAGAGACCAAGCAAAACCTTGTTTCATGGACCTTACCTACCATCCGTTTTAAAGAGATATAGAAAATATCTACCTTTCATTTCGTAGAAAATAATGTGTTCAAAATAGTATAAACCAAAAGATCGATAGGAAAACATCTTGAAACCTTACAACTTTTAGACCCCGAGCTAATAAATCTACATATCAAAGATGGATTTAACTTCCTCCATGTAGGATCAATAAAAGTAGCTATGAACCCCTCAGAAGATTAAGAGTCCCTAATTTACGCAATTTAGTTATCTTTATTATCACTAGTGAATTCTAACTGATTAGAAGAACTCTAAAGAAGTTTGTGTTACATTCAATTGGTATAGCCAAAGGTTAGTAACATTTTACTTTCGCCATTTTTATGCACTATGATATTATAAACTATCTGAGTATTGGTTTACATTATAAACATATGATAGCTTATGAAAAGAACACCCTCTACGACCTGTCTGGATGTCAAATAACATGCGAAATCAGTTTGAACAAGATTGGTAAAAGCCACAACAATAAAAGCAAGTGAAACTAACAGGGCGAGACTGGTAATTGGATTTTATATTAATTTTAAATTGTGTGTTTATGGAGTGTGTAAATAAATAAATATATATAATTAGTTATTTTTAGATAATTCTCTAGATAGTTAAGTTCAAGGTGAACTTAGCATTGGTCGGCCTCAGAGATCAGTGTTGTTCAACCCGTGTGAGCTCAGGGAAGTGTTGAGGGTGATCCCGCTGCGAAGGTGGTCCCGATAAGTTTCTGATAGAAATTAAAATAGAAATAGTGTTATTTAGAAAAAATTATGAGCAATATTTTTCGAAGACTTTCAAGTATAGGTAATCATACCATCTTGAGGACTCAAGACCATAGAGAAAATGAAGAAGTACAAAAGTTTTATTAGTAGACAACAGTCGTTCTCTATACAAGAGACCAAGCAAAACCTAGTTTCATGGACCTTTCCTACATTACGTTTTCCACATATATACAAAGTATCTACCTTTCATTTCTCATAAGATAGTGTGTTTAAAATAGTAGAAACCATAAGATCGATAGGAAAACAAGATGAAACCTTACAACTATTAGACCCTGAGCAAATAGATCAACATAGCAAGGATGGATTTAACTTCCTCCATGTAGGATCAATACAACTAGCTATGAAACCCCTAAGAAGATTAGGAGTCCTTAATTTATGCAATTCTATTATCTTTACTATCACTAATGTATTGTAACTGATTCGAAGAACTCTAAAGAAGCTTGTGCTACATTCAATTGCTATGGCCGGAGGTTAGTAACATTTTACTTTTGCCATTTTTATGCACTATGATATTATAAACTATTTGAGTATTGGTTTACATTATAAACATATGATATCTTACGCAAAAAAAAACACCATCTACAACCTGTATGGATGTCAAATAATGTGTGAAATCAGTTCAAATATGATTGGTAAAAGCCACAACCATAAAAGTAAGGGACAATAAAAGGGCAAGACTGGTAACTGGTAACTGGATTTTATATTAATTTTAAATTGTGTGTTTATTGAGTGTGTAAATAAATAAATATATATATAATTAGTTATTTTTAGATAATTCTCTATATAGTTAAGTTCTAGACAAACTTGGTGTTGATCAGCCCATGTGAGCTCAGGGAAGCGTTAAGGATGGTCCCGCTATGGAGGTGGTCTTGATAAGTTTTTGATAGAAATTAACATAGAATGATGGTTATTTAGAAATAATTATGAGCTATATTTTTAGAAGACTTTCAAGTAGAGGTAATCATGCCTTCTTTAGGACTCAGGACCATAAAGAAAATGAAGATGTACCAAAAAGTATTATTAGTATACAGCAGTCATTCTCTATACAAGAGATCAAGCAAAATCTAGTTTCATGGACCTTACCTACCATACTTTTAAAGAGATATACAAAGTATCTACCTTTCATTTCTTAGAAGATATTGTGTTCAAAACAATAGAAACCACAAGATCGATAGGAAAACAAGATGAAACCTTACAACTATTAGACCCCAAGCTAATAGATCAACATATAAAGGATGGATTTGACTTCCTCCATGTAGGATCAATACAAGTAACTATCAACCACTAAGAAGAATAGGAGTCTCTAATTTATGTGGCAGATTTTATACTAAACCTCAAGACAACATGTAGCCCTTTGTTTACCAGACGTAGAAAAAGTTTGCCACCTTGGGATAGTCAAATGACTACAATAGTTAGAGACTTTAAAAGTAAAGTAAAAATTTTGCCCTGTCTAGGATTACTAGACCTTAAAGCAGTATGATTATAGAAACCGATGCTTCAGATTTAGGGTATGTAGGAATACTTAAATAGGTTTTTCCCCAAGTCCACCAAAGAACAAATTGTGCGATATTATTCAAGAACATGGACGGAATCTCAGCAAAAATATTCTACTATAAAGAAAGATTGTATCCATAGTTTTATGTATTATCAAATTTCAAGTTGATTTATTTTACAAATTTTTTTACTCAAAATAGATTGCAAAGCCATAAATCAGTTTTACAAAAGATGTTCAAAACCTAGTTTAAAAACACATATTTGCCCTATGGCAATGTATTTTATTATGTTTTGATTTTGACATATAACATATCAAAGGAAATCAAAATGCTCTACCAGATTTTCTTACAAGAGAATTTCTGCAAAGAAAAAGTGTATAAAATGTCATCCACCTCAAAAGCTAAAGGTAACGAAGTCACAAAAGACTTCTACGGTGCATTGTTTATACCAACAACACAAACCCCAGTCAACAAATCTCCAGGCATTGGGCCTTCAACACCTTCACCACCAGTTAGACCAAATTCACATGTTCTATCACAAAACAAATTTGCTCTATTATCTTATAAGCAAATCCTGAACCAACCAATTCAGCCTACCATGCCAACTCAAACCAAACCTCCTGGCAATACAGTTACCAAAGGAGTTAGGGATTACTTGAGAAAAGATCTCAATATTCCTTTATTTTGTGTAGAACTAGAATTCCATGCTCATTCAAAAGGCTCCCCACTAGAGATAGTTTCCAAATTTTCCCCCTCACCATATTGGAATTTTGTGCTCGAAACTTTTGACAAAACAAGACTATTCTATTAGTTTATTCTTGTAGATACAGACTCAGTAACAATAACTCATCAGTACGATGAACAAAATCCTCAACGGATCCTATATTCAAAATTAACATAAACCAAATACTAACCCCATCACAATGGAAGATGTCAATATACACTCACTAGAGTTTCTCTAGGCAGTTCAAACCACAATAGTTTGATTATCAGAACTATCAAAAAGCCTGGTACAATATGATCTTTGGTAGACCAGCTTATCATTCATGGTTTATTTAGTTTAAGAAACGTATTACAACATTTCCTCAATGGTTCAAAATATCTCCCAGAAATGAGACCATCATAATAGAAGCTAATCTAAATAAAACTAAGGTAATAACAACTAAGCCCATTAGACATGAAGAAATGTTTGCTAAATTACCAGAAGGTTGGAAATTTGAAGAGATTTCCTCTCCTAAAAGGGAAGAAACAACATAAATCTCATACATAATAGAAGACAAAAATGGAAATGTTACTCTTAAGATGAAGAGCTCATCATCTTTAAGTATAACTGAACCTAGTAATAGACCACAACCTTCTAGGCACTCATTCAGTTCAGACAATAACACCATACATTACAACTTAGCAAGAGTAAACTTTAGACTAAATGTACCTAAACGAATATACCCAAAAGATTCACCAAATTTATCCCCTACTAGATCTCAAGTTCTAGTATTCACAAAAGATTTTAAAATAGATAAAGAATACATACGAAAAGAATTCTTAGCATAACATAATAAAGACCAAAGAAAATGGTATTTCTCAGCCATCTTTACTGATGAGTAACGAGAACAATAGCTATAACAATACTTTAGTGACCTTAAGGAACTTTGAAAGAATGTTTATTTCTTTCAGTGGCTCAATATATATACAAAAGACAATAACATACCAAACTCATTTATTACAACAATCCCTACAATAAACATGACAACTAAGGCTACCCAAACTTGGATTAAATTAGATGAGACAAAAATAGAAACAACACATCCCCTACTATAAGTAGTAAAAATCAAGACTAAAGAAGGTATAGACGTAGAAGCTTTGACCTTCAAAAAATAATCTCAAGTCTTAGTGCAACCTTTACAAGAAATGACATGAAAAAAAATCTTTCCTATCTTCCCTGCAAAGTTCTCTTCATTACTGAGTTTGAAAAAACGAACGAACAAAACAACTATAGGCCTAGGAAAAGGGTCAGCAGAGCTCAGAAGTAGGTGAAGCCGTGAAGGCACGGGCATATGCACCAATCTAGAGTTCCTCCTCACTTTGTATCTTGTAATATTATGGCCATGGGGGGCGTCACCTATATATTCGAATTAAATAGAATTACTTTAAATAAGTAGTTTAACACCAAAAAGAAGCATAAACGTTTGATATCAAATGGGAAGGTAAGACCCATTATTTTAAGGTTAGTTTAGGTGACAGAAAAGCGGAATTAAAAAGCAAAAAACGAAGAGAAGAACCTTCGAATTTCTGCTCTTAAACGACATGTATAACTTTTGGGTAATGACACATCCGTGGTTTTTTCTTTTCATTACCAATCAGTGATTTTGCGAGAGATACTTCCGTCAAAAGACTTACCCAAGAGAGTTATGACTTCAATTATGCTGAGAAGTATACTTTATGATTTGTTTTTATATATCATATTATAATAGAGACAGAGACCTGTGACACTGGGTTTTCTTTCTCAGTGATGGAAGACTGAAACGCTCGCAGACGTTCGACCTTGCAGTAGAGAGTGGGAGATTTAGGGTTTTGACGTGGAAGCTGAGTTGGTAATGTTATTTGTTGATATGTAAATTTGTGTTTACGTATTTTTTTTGTTGACCAATGGCTGTTAAAAAAATAAAATTAATTGAGAAATTATAATTATAATTTTAATGAAACTAAGGAGTCATATTATTTAAAATGAAATTAAAAAAATCAAAATTACAACTTTAATAAATAATGAGAATCAAAAGCACAGTTAAGCCATGTTTAATCTTTATACATTTTATGTTCTTTTATTCTTTGTTTCTTTGATTTTATTTTCAATTTGTTGATAAATTATGATACTTATCTAAATTAGTTTTTTAAAAATTATTTTTTATTTTCAACTTCAGGCAAAACGAATAAAATATTTTTATTTAATTATTTTGACCAAACAATAATTGAAAATTGTATTTTTATTTCTATCAATCAAAAAATAAAATAATAATTTCTTTTTTCACTCCCTAGAAAAATTATTCTACGAAATTTAATTATCAGTCTTTTTATTTTTTTTTTTATCTTCCTACCGGATGTTTTCCAACCGGGTATTCCCACCATTTAGCGGTCAAAAATAACTTTTTCTTCTCATAGTGTTCATATAACCCTATCCTATCATTATCAGCTAGCCTTGACTTCTACACATCACTTTTGTATTTACGCCACACAATATTTTTACAAATTTCAAGAGCATCAGTTTAAATAGTACCCTTTTTAACATTAGGTATTATCAAAGGTTCGAATCTCCATTCTCTTATAACATTGAAATATTATATATTAGCAAAAAAGAAACGAGAAAACCTACTTCTTTCATCATCATTGAAAAATTTCAAGAGCATCAGTTTAAATAGTACCCTTTTTAACATTAAGTATTATCAAAGGTTCGAATCTCCATTCTCTTATAACATTGAAATATTATATATTAGCAAAAAAGAAACGAGAAAAC